>LVTN01000565.1:0-28417 GCA_001649415.1 Musa itinerans | reverse complement strand
CTCTACTCCTTTTGATGGGCTTAGGAGACAACCCTTACAGATTTTTCACTCCTCTCTTGAATGATCAAAACTTAGAAGAAAAGAGGGAGAAGAACTTTTGGCCTTTACAACACTTTTGAGCTCTAGAATTCATAGAATAAGATCAAGATTTCGGTTGTCTTTCATGCAGAAAAGGGTGGGGTATATATAGGCCCCACCTGACAGAGCTCGGAGACTGAGCTTTGGCCATACCACTGCCTAACAGGGGCGGTTCCACCACCTAGCAGAGCTCGGAGACCGAGCTCAAGCGGTACCACCACCTGACAGGGGCGGTTCCACCGCTTGGCAAACCTGGGAGACTGAGCTCCTGGGCGGTGCCATTGCCGGCCAGGAATCTGGGTCCGAATGGGCTGATCCATTCGGCCCAATTTGGGTCTGTCAAGGGCCTAATTATCCCAAGATTAAGTTAATGGGATCACCTCCCATTTCTAACTTAATTATCATGCTAACTACAATATTTTAAAACGTTTACTGCAACTTGCTCCAGTGCATCAATCGCTTCTTCCGGCGAACTTCCGGCGAACATCCGACGAACCTTCGGCGATGCTCCGGCGGACTTCCGATCAAACTCCTGGACTAGCGACGATCCACTTGGCGAATTCCAACGAGCTTCTTTGGAAAGCTCCGGACTTCTCGGATTTGTTCCCGCAGAACCTCCGACGACCATCCGGACTTCCGTCGAACTCTCAAACCTCCAACGTAATCATGGTCTTGACTCCGGCACAACTCTTGCTACATGTCTTACTTTCATCGTAGTTAATCATGCACACTTATCTCAACTTATGAATTAAATAACAATGACAATTATCTTTATCATCAAAATCTGAGATTCAACATAAAGAAGTAAGGATGTCATTCCATATGCGCCTCCATCATTATCTTCTATCATAATCTTTTATTTAAAAATAATATAATTTCATTCAAAAATATTATTTTTGAATAAAATTATATTATTTTTAATTGGGTTTTACTATTTTCGAATATGATTACACTCTTTTCTAATAGAACCTAAAAAGCGGTATAACCTCATGTAAAAATAGTGCAACTCAGGTTAAAAATTTTGTATTTTTAAAATTTCATAAAATCATCTATGATAATATTCAAGTGATTTTTTTACCCAATTTGACACTGAAATCATCTTAAATTGACCAAAATAAAAAGAAATCAACTTTTTAAAGGATAAATTAACTAAAAACAAGACTTTGAAAGGTCCAAAAATAGAAAAAGCATTAATTTAGGCTTCATAAGAAAAATATTTTCAAGGCTTCATGAAAATTTTGGCCAAAATACATTATAATTTCATCTTATATTGGCCAAAAATGAAAAAGATATATAAAATTTCAGGTCTTAAGGTTGAATTAATTAAAAATGGACTTCAATAGATATTTTCAAGATTTCATAAATTTTTTAATATTTCTGGATTCTTGAATGTTGTTATACTATTTTTGAATAGCACCTCAAAAATAGTGTAAACCCATGCAAAAATAGTGTAACTCAGCTCTAAAAAATATTATCATTAAAATTTAAGAAATTTAAGATTTTTTATTTATTTAAAATAGTCTAACATTAGTATTATATTTTATTTTACTTATATGTTTAATATTATGATTTTTATTTTATATTTTCATAATTTGTTCGTTTTTGTAATTTCAATTTGTCGGTATTTTCAAGAACAATTTTATAATTATTTTTGTGTTTTTATTAATATAAATTGATATATATATTAATTTATTTAATATTTTATATATTATTTATATTGATTTTATTCAGTTGAAAGCATTGGTTCAGTTGAATTGATTAAAAATGAAAGAGAAACGAGGAAAAAGATAAGAAGTCTGATATTTTTCAGATCTGATTCCGGCACGCAACCATATATTCTTTACAAGATTTCTAATCTCGTACTAGATCAAGAAATCGATCCACGAAAATCTAACAAAATACATATATGTAATGACGTGAAGCATACAAGCAATTTACAGCCTTTGCCTCAAAGTTGTTGGCTTAGACAATGTTTTTTGTTTTTCTTTATTGGGCGCCACAACCTAATAGAAAAATAGCATAGCAGAAGCATGACCAGAAATCAATGAGTTCTGAGTTTGTCTTGAGGTTCTCCTCAACCAATAAAGACTCAAAAAATAACTTTGAACCGACAAAGACAGAAATAACACCTACCTCGATCGGTACAGCCGGCTGATAAGTTCATCAGATCTGTTGTTGATTTGCAGAGGACGAACGAGGACCAGAAAACCCTTGCCACAGAATTCTTTATAATCACAGAATTTGCATTACATGATGGAACAAGTATTTCAGCTGGATTCAGCACCAGGCTTAAACGGGTGGGATTTATGTTAAATAGAAGTCAAGCAACACCTTAGATCTTGTTTCCAGCATTGTTTTGGCACTTATATATGTCATTCAAGAGCAAAACCAACAAAATGAACAGCCCAGTACCTGGTAAAGGGCAATGCAGGAGCAAACCTTAGCAGCACCACCATGTCCCACCAGAGAACTGCCATGAGCACAGTTCCCATGTTCAAAACAGAGTTTTGTGCGATATGGGGGGAATGTGCAAAACCAAAAGACAGGATATCTTGAAGCCTGTTGTGTTGGTGGCATGTCTCACATGTATGGCGGCAACCCTGGAGGCGGCATTTGCTGGTAACCGTTCTCTGGACAGTTGTGTGTGGCCCTCTCAGGTGTAGCTCTTTGAGTAAAGCCTCCTGGCACAGGGCTCTCACTGGGGTTGAAAGGGCCCCACCAATGAGACTCACCCTCCACAGGAATCCATGGCAGTGGGCTGATGCCATCTCTACCCCATCCATAAAACCGATCAACATGTCTACCTAGGTTATCACCTTCTTGATGATTTCTGTTTACAGATCCAGAGACTGAGAAGCCGTAGAACCCCCCTACTTCAGCTGAGGACGGAGCTCCAACTGAGGAAACAAGGGTTACTCCCCTTGGTCTCATCCTCCTAATGGGAGTGAACGGGGAGCTCAGGAGTGATGAGGAAAATAAGGATGGCTGATACATGTGACTGCCGAGACCACTATTGTGACCCCTAACCTCTCCTGTCATAGGTGGGCCTACTGATCCAACTAAATTGCTTCCACTGCGTGCGACAGACCTACAATTGTTAGGAAGTGATGAAGCACCATCAAGATATTCAATTATAGCATCTCCAGAAATAAAGACCCCACATTATACAATTCAAATGAATTGAAGAGGGCACCTACCCATGCATGAGAGGATGGGGATGCACAAAAGATCCCAGTCTATGCTGGTTGCCAGTATCATTTCTCGACATCCTGACACCATATTGAGATGCAGACTGATCTGCATTTCCCGAGAAAGGAAAAGAAAGAGGGTGCTGTTGCTGCCAACTGTGGGTTTGTGGTGGCTCGGTTGCAGGAAAACTGTGGGAGTTCATCATATCAGAAGATGACTGGCCCCCCAAGCTAACAGGATGCTGATGAAATAGACCACTATCAGGAACAGAATCAGCAGAACTCAATGGTGCAGCACGGATAGCATTAGGAAAGCCGTGTAGGGCCAAGTATGGGCATATATGTGAGCTAGTTGAAGAATTTGTATGGTCTTGGAACATGGAGTTACCCATGAACTCATGATCTTCAATGAAAAGGGAGAAAGGGTTAGAGGGAATAATAATTATAGAATTATGATATAAAGCTGATGATGAAGGTATACTGCTTACAAAAACTCGGGACTGATTCCGCTTCCCTGCAGGAAGAACAAATCTTTAGTTCAAACACTAATCATAATCTAGATCATGCAAAAATTATGAGAAAAGAAGAATGCAACATTATTTTCTATTATAACCAATAGGGAAACTTGAGCAATCATAAACTGTCACCACGAAAACTTGTTAAATTAGAAAATTCTTCACCCGAAAACTTTCCAAGAAGCTTGAGGTATGGTTGATCTATAATCAACTGCATCTATGGCTCAAAATTATAGGTCTTGATTATGTTTATCCATTCATGCTACTACCACTCTGAGCTGGACTAATCCTAAAGAAAAAAAGACCACTATTTGCCATATTGAAATTTTTTAATGAAGATAAATAACAGGTAAATACCTTACAGGTGGAATAGATTAAATTTAGTAATGAGTCCAGGTCTGAACTGAAACAAGTATTTCTACTCTTTGAGTTCAAGAATCATTTCTTTTTATGCACTCTTTTTTTTAAGTATTTGGTTGTTATTAGTTCAAAATTCAAATACTAGTCAAGTTTGCTGGAAGATATTACCTGAGTATAGAAAAATAAAATAAGATCCGTATCTAGAGTCCTAGCCTATATAGGGTTCGGTCGATGACATATATCAATATGCTGATGTGGTCAGCTGAAAAAATTGTTAATAAAAAATGCGAGCTTGTTGAAATTGTTTCAACCAGCCAAGAAAGTAGGCTCTCAGTTATTACGCCAAAAGATGATGACATATATCAATATGCTGAATGAAATGGTTTGCCTTTATCACTCTTGTTTTTCATTGTGCTGTGTAACCCTGTTTGTTCCCTATGTCCTATGCCCTTTTGCTATTTTCTCTTTATTCTTCAAAGTGAACAATTTTTCCCTGTTAAATATTGAAATTACAGCCTTTTTGCTTCTCTAATCAACCTTGGATGTGTTTTCTTTCCAGAACAAAGCTCAACAGCTCCAGAAATTTAATTTGCCCGGAGTAGATGAAGGACAGACAAGATGAAAACAAAAGGGTCTGAAGCTTCCTTTATTTGCCAACTCAAATTGACAAGGATTAAAACAAGGATCACAGTGTTGATAAACTGAACACGAAATAGAAGAAATCCATGAAAGTTATAGATCCTCCAAGTGAAATCACAGGCAACCAGATTGAGCAATCTATGAAGATTGAATACAACTGTATGATCATTTGTTTGGCAAAAAGACAACTAAAGCAACCAACAAACAAGGAGCTGCATTACCAGATTGAGCATCCATTTCAACCAGCAGAATCTAAGAAGTTTGTCGTGATTATGAGAAGGACCAACATAAACGGCTTGATTTGATCAGATGTGAGCCCAGTGATAACAAGGTCCCAGTGTGACAAAACTGCTGAGAACTTGACAACCAAAAAGTCGTCGTGATGAATTTCTATATGCTTAAATAGGAAGGATGAGATATGCAAAGCAGAGTGAATGGAGTGGTCCATAGTCTAACCACAGTTTGAGTATATAGCTTAAATCAAGACTGTATGCTTAAAGCAACGTTGGTTGTGCATATGAAATCGGCAGTACATACCAGTCAGCCTGACAATCGGTATGGGGACGAGCCCATTTCGGGTGGTACACAAGAGGTGTACCGCTCGATACGCCCCCTATATCGGGCGATATGATCAAAACTCAATCGTTACCGACCTATATTGGTCCATCGAATTCCAGTTATACTGGTTCACTTGGGTCAAAATCATATGGGTCAATGATCAATTTGACCGTTGAACCCCTTGTTTAGGTTGTTTCCCCTCTTTTTAAACCCTCCCTCCCCTCTTTCACTCCCCCTCACACTCTTTCTCCATCTCTTTCTCTCTCTCTTTCTCATTCTTTTTCTCAATTAAGCATCATAATCGGTGATTAGAGCTCATTGGAACTTCAAAACCTTCAAGCGAAGGGATTTAAATGTGTCATTTGATGGAAGCTCTCTTCAATTAAAGGTATTTATGCTCTTTCAACATTTTAATTATCTTTTGACATAATTAGATCCTTATTAGTGTATTATTATGAATAATTAGGTTGATTAGTGTTTTTTCTTTTAGGTCTAATAGGTCCAGTATTATACTTTTAGGTCTAAATTACAACTAGTTGCTCCCCAACGATCTAAAAAAGATAAATTTGCTATCTTATCCTAAAAGAACAATTGCTGGCCATTTATGACTCATTTGCACTCTCCTCTTATTGAAATTGAATTCAAATTGCATTAAAATAGAATTAAAAGGTTTTATATTTTTCAGGTATTTTTCAGCTATTTATTGGTCATTTTCCCAAAACTGGCACATACCAGTGTACCAACATACTATATGCTGGTACCAACTAGTACATACCGGTCTGGGCCGAGACTGGTACTGCCGGTTGGAACGAAACGGTGAACCTTGGCTTAAAGTGATCCAAGCATTTATCATTTGAGGGATGTATCTTGATGTACATTTCAGAAAAGTTTTCTGAGCGTTCCTAACTTTAGTTCTGATAAAATCTGGTTGCTAACCTCCGTCCTTTTTCTTGAATCATTAATCACCTTATATAATATGCATGTAAAGAACAATCTACAATTTTAATATCTGATATACCAGTATGATTTTCAGTGATCGATGTATACATCCTACGCATCAATACTTCGTAACTGGCCAATTTCAAACCCTAAATACACTCACATTTTATGTTAGTGATCAAGAAACTGAGAGTAGGTTTAATTTCAATCTGGATGTTACCACCGGCCATCGGCTATCCAAATTATTCAAATTCATAGTTGAAGGCCTAACAAAGCAAGCAATCCTGCATTATTTGTGTTAAATTATCTTACCTAAAGACTAACCAAGTATAGTTTTTTTTGTCTCCTGAATTTGTTTTCTTATTTAATAATATTTCCATCTTGAGAAATCAGAAATAGGTTTAACGGAGAAACGAAATAGGATGGAACATGAGAAAAAATGATACTTTTCCTGCTCCATTGGGTCAGGTGAACTATTCCACTGAGAAGAGGACTTGATTCTCATCAGTTATGCATCTTCACTTTTTTTTGTCAGAATCTTATGAAGAAACTAGTTTCTACCAAATAGCACATGTACAGAATAAATATGTTCATATACAGTTGGAATGTCTACCTTACTGGCAAAAGTTTAAGCTCATGCGTCTAAGCAACAACTTATGAAAGTTCAACTAGGTTAGGAAAAATTCAGAAAAAGGTGGAAATGTTAATTTTTATACGGGGACTTGTTCTAATCCTTAAGGCATAACTAAGCCAAAATTTCGCACCTGGCCATGCGCAGGGAAACTATCTGACTTAGCATGATGGATCAAGAAAATACTGCACAGATATTTAGCTGAAAGTTTAGGCTGTTGTTTCACATATTTTCTGGTCAAAATTGGATCAGGAAAAACTGGTCTGAAATAAAAGTGGTAAAAGTTTGGGTAACTGCTAAAGATGGAAAGAATTGAAAATTGATGGTTAGTTTTAATAAATGCAGGTTCGGAAAGTGAACCATGAAACGAAAAAACCAAAGAATGAAAATCAGTGGCAAGTTATGGATGACCAGAGAAGTAAAGGAGCAAATCTCAACACTTGTGTGCTGTAGAAGAAGTGTAGTATGAAGCTTAGAAGGATTGGTAAAGACCGAAAAAGAGGAGGATGTAATTATGTAGTGAAACACTGGTATGAAGGAAAATGCAGACAAAAATTTGTATAGGAAGAACATAAAAAGAGTTGCATTAAGGGGAGTTTAGTTTCAAAATCATTAAATATTGACATTAAATAGGCACCAATCACTAACATCATAACAGAAAAGAAATATAGACTCAAGTGAATTTATCCTCAACTTGTCAAATAACAAGACAACTCCAGAAAGTGAAAAACTGAGCAAGTTAGATCATCTTTCATATTCTTAAAACTCTAGCAAACTATGAGCATGGAGGCAAAAACAAAGCAAGTGACACTAAGACTATGAGCATGTCTATTTCCAAATTAGATCATCTTTTGAGAAGATTATCAAATAGCCAATTCTATTATTTAAAGTAAACCTTGGTGAGCTTATAAAATAAATATAACAAAAAGTAGTGAAATTCCATACAAATGGATCAACCAAAAACCAGTATCGTCTATGCACCATGGAAGTACAAACCATTACTTGAACAGTTACTATAATTTGCTTTGAGGCAATGACAACTTTTGATAAATTCAACTAACATTAGATGCAGTTCCATAGCATTGTCTATGCTTCACAAATTTGCAAAAAACTATATGAATTATGAAAACCCGAAGAACTCAAAAGTTAGATAGACAATAGATAACAACAAACAGCATAACAACTTAAAAGGCACTAAGGGACCTATAGTAATGAAGAAGGGTACTAATGATCATATGAGGTGCTAGTCATCAGCCATCATCATCACATGAAGTTGCTGATGATGTTGCTCCAGGTAAGTAAGATGACACTATATGTACCACTATATTCAAAAGTTGATGTCTTTACTGTACATATTATGCAAGTAATACAATATTCTTGCATAAACTGCAGCAAACTAACCCAAAATTAAAATTGCTTTAATATACCCCAAACTAATGTCATTCAATTTTTTTCCTATGCATGGTTTGTGTTGATTCCAGAATTGTAAATTGAACATGTTAGATTCAGTTTGAAAATTTCTTTAAAACCAATCAAACCAATTTGTGTGTACCCCTTATATTATGTGATTCTCTAACATAATGTCGTTAAACTATTCTTTTTATTCTGTTCCTATGTCCTTCAAACAATGAAATGCATGACACACTTTCCCACACCTAGCCTAAAGTATCTATTGTCCTCCTCCAGACTATAATACCTCTGTAGTTGTATAAAACAAATGCTAGATTAACTATTATTGAGATATCACCTCCCTAAAATTTGATTCCCTTAAATATTCTCAAGCATCTACTTTTACATAGAGCAACATGAGGTGAACAATACAAAAATTTTCCTCTTTGCAGTAAGCTCCAGCCAGCCTGCACTCATAAATACTGCTTAGTGCTACCGGTATTTGAAACCATGGTCACACAAACACCCTAAACACACATTTCCATTTTAACTACACTCTTTATTTACAAATATGACCATTTTCAATCTCTCTTCAGCAGGTTAAAAGCACCAGAAATTTCACTTCAATTATATATTTCAACTCTGTAGTCATTGCCATGTGTTCTTGTACTAAAGTCGTAGTACCTACTATTCGGCCCTAATAGATTTAGTCTAAAACCCTACTATTAAAACTTCTTCACTACTTAGAGCTTGTCCAACTCTTCTCAACAAATTAAATATCATTTTCAAACAACACAAGTCAAAAAGACTTCATATTGGTTTTGCTACCATGTTCATCTATTACAAGTGAAATCGGGAAGACCTAATTAGCCCTTAGTTATTCTTATTGTATCCTCTACAAATTGGGAACCCACTTGTCCTACCTACTAATTCACCATATACTATTAACTGTTTTACCTCGTATAATTTCTAACGAGATCACCATTTCAGGCACCGGACCTGTTTCGGTACTGATACATACTCGTCAGTACTGGTGTACCATATGTCAGTACATACCACTACGTACCCATGTTTTAGAGAGGAAGAAAAAGAAGAAGAGGAAGGCATGGTGGAGGAAGAGGAAGAAGAAAAGGAGACAATAGAGGAAGAGGAAGAAGCAAAAGGGAGGAAGCAAAAGGAGGAGAAGAGGTGTACCCATAGGCAGTTGTGCGTGATGGAGGTGTACAGCGTAAGCAGCTGGTACACGACGAGCGTGTGGTGATGTGCGTGACGGAGGTGTTGCACGCTAGTGTTGTGTGGCATGCGCAAGAAGATTAGGGTTATCACATGACCCATTATTATCCTTTTTATATGGGCATACTAGAGCGAGTGCGGTCCATGTAGCAGTTCACGCCTGGAACGGTACATACCATATGTTTCGTAGCAGTTTGGGTGAAACATCATTCATTGACTTTTAGTGTATCATTCCTCTAGAAATAGTCAGACTTGCTATTTCACCAACATTATTAATGCCGGCACTATATTCTTGAGAATTTTTTCCTTTCACATACTTATCTCTAAAGCCTCTAAATGTATTACTTCATATAACTCTGCATCCTTCACAAATAACATGCCCAGTTGCCATACCTGCTATTTCATCGTTACTCTATTCAATGCTGCACTATTCATGTAACTAATGACATTATTAATCTCCTTGAGAATCTTTTTCTTTCACACATATCTGTAGAGACCCTCTCTCATAAAGATTTTTAAGTAGATTGAAACATTGGCATCTTCCTTTTTGAATCTATGTTTTTAAATCAGTGGTTGTTGGGACTTATGGCTTTGCTGTTATTGTTGTTGTATTAAATAAAGGGTTATAGTTATGTTCTTTGATTTTTTTTTTTCTGGGAAAAACCAAACTTATTTTGATGTATAAATGCTTAATATGATTTATCATATGCTTAATGAGTACCTACAAATTACAAAAATGTTTGCACTTGATTTTTGTACACATTTTCTTCTTGGCATGCATCAGTCTTAAAGGTGCCTATCATAGCTAAGTCATTTTGACTATTTTGTTGCCAACCAAAATTGAGACTCAGAAGTTAAAACCATAAAAATCTATTGCACCGACAAGAACACATAAATTGTTTTAAATGCATGACTTCATGACCAACTCAACCAGGAGACTATTAGATAGTGGAACATATTGAATAATAACATTTACTGCTATGGAATCTTATTATTTGATTTTACCTTTACAAAAAGCCAGAGACAAAAGAAACTCCTAGAGTCATCGTATCAGTTGATTTACAACCTAAACTGAACTCCAGTGATTGACCTGCGTCTGACTCATGAAGATACATGGGGAAAATGATAGGAGTCATTTAACAATGCCAAAATCTTGATGACATGCATATGATATGTACATAAATCAAGTAAATGAAGTAATGAACGGCAGGAGTCTGCATTAACAAACTCCACGGGCAGAACAAGACCACCATGACATATGTAAAGATTTACCATGTAGGGGCCACAAACCAGTTGGCATCAGCGAACATGACTGACAAATATCAATCAACTATATCCAATGATCAACATGGTACCACATATAACAGATATTAACCTTCGATCTCATTGAATGACTGACACCAATTCAATAAGAAAGAATCAACAATTGGAGCATCAAGGACATCAGCGAGCAATGTAAATTTGCTACCAAACAATCACTCGCATTTGGTGTCTTTCCCATATAAAGTGCTTAGAACATCTTGCAAAGGTGCTAAGCTAAAGGTTATAGAGTTGTTGAGATTAAGATATTAGCTATTACTACACTGTAACAAACAAAATAAATATTGAAGTCGACCATAAAAGAAAATTGCAGCTAACATGTCATAAAATAAAACCAATCACATTTAAACCTTCACTAAAATATATAAGATTCAAAATGATACTTAGTTAAAGTTGTAAAACAGCTTACTCGAATAATGATGCCAGTTGAGTAAATCCGCGGAAAGGCAACCACTGAAATCCAAAGGGCTGCAAGAAAACATTAATACAATGTTACCAACATCTTAAAAATGTGGGATGGTAAAGGAGCAAAAAGTTCAAAAGATTGAGAGATAGTATACATAACACTACAAGTAAATAGCTAGTTTGAGAATAGACAGCATTGTCACTTTCCTTCCAGCAATCACTCCATTTTCATCTACTTGAAAAGTGAAAAAACCAAAACATGCAAGCTTCAGCCTAGATTTTGAGCCGTAAATGAATGAAAATCATATAAAAACTTTACCAATAATTTGGGTCAGAAATAAAGGAAAACTCATTGTAGGATATATCCTGGAATCCCACATAGCACTAATCCTCTAAGTCTTCAAAAAATTCCTCACAAAGCAGTTTGCTCGGGCCTAAATTGCTAGGTGCTAAACAAACTCAGGAGGTAATAAATTAGTACTGATAAATTTTTAATTTGAACTCCACTAGTGATTCAAGGTCTTCAATAATTAGATTCAAAGCCATCAATAATTAGAATAACCTAATAAAATCAAATGCTTAAACCTCATAATGATACCCACTTTGATTAAATATATAAAATCACTAACATAGTGTTGAAAACTTAATTGAGGCTTGTTCCACTAATTTTTTTAAGTGGAGAAACTTCATAAATGTAAAGATTGATTTGCAACTACAATGGAATAGCCTAATAGAAGTAATAATTGATAGTTAGCTATTATGACTGGAAACCAATGTTTGACATACCGCCCAAAACAATACAAAAAAGGCAGTATGTACTAGTCTGCCAACCGACCGGTATGCAGACTAGCCCGTTTTGGGCAGTACACAGGAAAATGGCCAAGAATCGGCAGGTGCCGGTGATGTATCAGTCAAATATGGTCGAAACTCACCCAAACAGAGTCAAGTTTGACCCCAATGGTCAAATTGACCATTGGAGTCTCTTTTGGGGCTTTAAATTCCCTCCTGCCCCCCCCCCTCCTCCACATTTCATTCACTCTCTTTCTCACACTACACTATCACTTGTGATTACGATTAGTGGTAGTCAACCTATTGATTTGGATAAAAGAGGAATTCAAACTCGATATCTAGTGAAATTTCTCTCTAATTTGAAGGTATTTAGCTTCTTTCTATGTTTTATTTATCATTTCATATAATTAGAGGTGTATTAATGCATATTTACAAAGATTAAACATGATTAAGGTCATTCTGTTGCATTAGTCCCGATTAGGTCTATTGTCTCATATTTAGGGCCAAATTGGGGGCATATGGGGTTAACCACAGCCTTATGCATTTATCTATGCTTGATATACAATTAATTAAATGCAATAAAATCACCATTAACTAGAAAAAGATATTTTTGTGAAGTTCTAGCCATTTCTCGGTATTTCTTTCTGAAAATCAATATGTACCGGCATACCAACATTTGGTATGCTAGTACCAATCAGTATGTACCGGTCCACCCATGCACCAATACCATCGGTCGGCATGATACAGCGTTTGCTGGAAACAACAGTTTCTTAAGACAATCTATTACAATTTCTCCAGCCAGTTATTCAGTGAAGTCAAGAGACCAATATATTTAGGTTGGAACTCAATGGTAATAATGCTGATTCAACTATGTCGGAAGTTCAGGCTATGTTCTTAGTATTTGTGACTTTTGAGTAAATTCAGCTTTGGAGCATCAATAGATCACTTGCTATTAGTCTTAGAACTGTTATTTTGGGGGAAAAGTGAAACCTTATTAAGTTGGTTTTCATCTACGTCCTGAAAGTACTAGATATCCTATCAACAAGAATGTCATCAGCAGGACAAGCCAACAGAGTGGTTATGTCAGTTAATTTCGTTTCTGATTGAAGTCATACAGGATACCAACAGTCTGATCATGCCTAGTTCATAAGGGTATATTATTTATTTTTTTGAGAAATAGAATGCTTGTAAGTGATCTTTGTGAGAGATCCATACCCTTGCACTACTGGTGCCATCTTCTATGTATTTTCTTTGTAGCTCAAGCCTCACTTGTTCAATTGGAATCAGTGAGCCTTGTTTCTGTCACTTTCCAGCCAAATCCTGCTAACTTTAACCCATTTTTTGCTTTCTAAGGAGGTTAAAATATTTCTATGGTTTCAATAGAACAAAAATTACAGCGTCCTATCTGTAGTTATAATAATTGAAGGTCACTTGCATCCATTTTCAATGTAGCATTGAAATATGTTATCATTATTTAGCCCTCATCTCACCCATTACTATCCATGATTCACACAGTTTAGTGGTCCTAACTTACTTCCCTTCTATTTTCTATATTAGAAGATTTAGCTCAAATTTATTAAGCTTTCAAAATTAATGATTTATACACTGGAGATCTAATAGTTGATAATTCTAGATTCTAACCCCTGTCAATTTATAATTTAAAAACCAATTTAAATTTATTTTTTATTTTTACATAAATTTCCTTTGTCTAGGCAATATTTTTTTGTCATCAACATTTTTATCCATCACTACCACCCTAAAGATGAACCTCATGATTTGTGGATCAGATTATAAATTGATAATCTTTCGTAGGTAAAATAGTCCCACAGCAAAAGTCCTGATCCAGCATAGCAATGCACAAGGTGATGAGATATCAACCAAGTCGTATGAGCATGGCAGTGGCAGCGATAGTGGTAGTGAGCTGATTCAGTTCAATCGCTCTTTCACAGTGAGTCAAACCACTCTTACCAGTGCATGAACTTTGGCAGGAATGCCAACATGAGACAACTAAGTAACCCTCCTCTGTTGACAGGAAAAGCAGTATTAGGCAATCAGGATACAGAAGTTTCAGTTATTTCAACAGGATACTAGCTCCTGATGTTTTTTATCTGAATCCCAAGGCATTTCAACTACAAAGTGTGAAGCAGACACACAATGACTTTGCCTACACGAAGCAGAAGAAAAGGGATATTAAAAAAGCAATTGCAAAAATGAGAAGACTTTCACCGACTCATAGCAAATGCAACACAAGGCCCTTGCTATCAAAGTATAGGATCCACCATCTGGAAGGTGGGTCCTAGCATACAGCCTTCCACCACAATAGAGATACATGACAGTTATCTAGATGAGCAGGCATGGAGATAAGAGATTATATTGTCATTTAAGAAGCAATGGATCTCTACGGAGGTATACTGACATGAGACAGCTGATCCGAGTCCAATGGGATGGGCATCATCAACTATCTAGTTTATTACAATAGAATAATATTTCACAAGTATGTTGATGCTTTTGATCAAATTCATGATGCACACTACAAAGAGGGCTTAATGGACTCATCATGGAGGAGATTGGACCGTAGTATGTAATGCATGTGGTCACAAATAATGATGCAGACTTAAATAAAGTAGACTTCACTAGTAGTACAATAAATCTATATAAAAAGCCACGGGAGATGTTACATGCATGAGTTCTTCAAAATTATAATATTAATCCACAATTGACAATGAGGACTTGGTCTTCTATTGAAGCATGACAATCTTTTGGTCGTAGCAGGCTATTTATAAGATATATCATTTTAGATCATATAGGTAATACATGTATCATGTAGTAATCCACGAATGATGTTTTTGTCTTATATGGTATTCAGTAGATGGTCAAATCATGTTGTCATTCATATTTGACATTTAGCAAACATAAAGTTTTTACCGATTAAAAATTGGCCCAAAATCAATTCGATTAAAACCAACCAGTTTGACCCATAACTGTCGGTACCGACTCATACTAATAGAGAACAGGTGCATACCTGTGCCATACTAGTACATCCAAGGATCAATATTGATATTGAAACAAGATTTTAATCCTTGGTCTAAAACCCATAGATTTGACCTCAATTAACTCTCATGTGTTCATCATCATGAATTGATGCAAGATAAGTAATAAAATAGGTATGAAGCAAGAGAGCAATGCATGCAAACGATAATTTTTAACACATTCAAGAATCTAACTTTAAACTTACAAGCTCTTTTCTCACTTGAGATTGGAAGCTTGATTGGAGAAGAGAATGAAAGAACAAGAAAGGAAGCCAATTTGGAAGCTTGAAATAGATAATTTCAGCCAAAGACCATTCGGATTATTTTGAATGAGCAGGAAGCAATTATGTTCAAGCAATAGACTTACCACCCCATATGGGTGTGGTACAAGACCAATACAAGAAGGTAGACTCAGTAGTGGATTAATGAGCATTAAGAACAGTATGTGCCTGCACCATCCAGTTTTGCCTATTCCATGTACCAATAAATTGTTGAGCTAGTAAACAGAATTGATACATACTGCTCCAACTAATATTTAATATCTGCCACTCAATATCTCAATACCATATTGGTCTGGAGGTTGTTGAAACCAATATAAAACTGGTCTTTGAACCCATGCTTAGGAGTAAGCAAAGAAGCATTTTTTAGGGAGGCACAGGTATATGTAGTCAATATATAGTCACTTAGACATGTTTCTGTTGGTTCACATACTTATCAATATTGTGTGCTAGTTCTTCCAGATTCTACTAAATTTTCAAGTTCACTCCGCAACTCACCTTTTATTCAAAACACCAGATATGTAGAAACAAACCAACCAAAACCAGGCGTTCAGGTCATTATTGATTTGGATTGAGGCCCACTTCATGGGTAGCCTCTGAGTATCATGGTCATAATTGTTCATCAAGGACCTTAAAATTTCACTAGCTTGGTATAGCTTTATCATACACTTAAGAAAAGAGCAAGCCTAATGCATAAAGCTCCTGCCAATTACGTTTCCCCCAATTGACAAAGATCATTTTTCAAAGGAGAAAAGTAAGAATGGAATTTCTATGCCTTACAACTAAGCATTAATATGGTATTGTCCACGATGATGACCACTATCATCGAAGCAGACATGACATTCACAAAAAAGGTATAAAACTAAAAGGTCGCAACCTTTAAAAGCAATTTTCATAAAGAAAATGTTCATTTTTCTCATCACAAAGGATTAATATAGACATAGAAAAGAACAGGAATGTTAAGTAGCTCATCCATCAGGTTTTCAACTACAAGAAACATGAACCAAACAAGAAGTGTACATAAATGTGCTAGGATTAACGTACATCACTATGCACCTTAAACATGCTATTAGCAAACCAGTCATGGATGTAAGATCTGTAGATTTATTCCTTGATACAAATATTAACACAAGAACCAAACCCTTTAACATTAGTTTATAATAAGTGAATTAATCTTCCTCCATGCATGAAACAGTCTAAGAAGAAGCTATGAATAACCTTCTCAAAAAGATTGTTAATCCATATAAAACATACCAGCTCAGAGTAACCAAGATCATATATGTCCTCAGTCACCCAGCCATCAATATCAAAATCAGCAGATGAATGGTTGCCATTTGCATAAAGCCACCGACCTTTCTCAACTTTCCGACAATTTGGACATTGCATTGCTCCCTTTGCATTAAAGGCTGACCCGATGCAATCTGATTAAGTAATAGATATAAGATAATAATTAAATAATGACCCAAAAATCAGAAAAATAACTACATAAGAGTTACTTTTAATGCTTTAGCGTAGGAAGTTAAAAGTGGTAAAGCATAACTGATTATTTCATTTATGTATTACAATGCATATCAACCAAAAACAACTGAAATTAGATTAGATCATACAAACACCTCTGAACAAATTTCAATTTAGGACATAGGGATGTTATGATGTTGACATTGGGTCAACCATAATTTATCATTGTGTTGGAACACAGCTATTGACAAACAAAAAAACAAAGTTCCATGGTCCGTCATGTAATTCTTGTGCTAATCTCAGAATAAGTTGACATACTATTTCTTGCATTAAATAATAATAATATCCAAATTCGAGCCAAAAATTGTGCAACATTAACATCACTTTTTTTTTCATCTCAACTCTTTTAATATTTCTGTTCTTTTACCGCTAAGAATGTCATAAGAAGGTCACAATCAGTCCAAGCTTATATGATGGGCAATTCTCCATGTAATAACATATATTCATTATAAAAACTAAAAAGTGATCTTACCTGATTTTACATTTCTTGTGATTAGTAGAGTGTGGGTTCGCTTTCAATATGTAGTAGAAATTTATTTACTCCCAAAACTAGCTAATTTCAGTTAATCATATGGAAATGTTATAGCTGGATTTAACAGTAAGATCCCAATTTTTTTCATATCTCTTGTATTTATAAACCTAGTCAATAAAAGCCAGATAGAACATAAAGCTCCAACCAAAGGGAATTTGTTAGCAAGGTTCGCCTTAGCAGTCCATACCAGTATACCGATCGATTGTGGGTACAGTACATACCAAACTGTATTGACATACCAACATACGAAATGGTGGGGCATACCAATGTACCACTATGGACTGCTCATACTGGTATCCTGTCGAACAAGTATGTACCATCCACATCGAGCAGTATGCTATGGTACGGTGAACCTTGACTCAAACCCTTGACATCTTAATCATGGTAGAGCAACATTATCGCACCTCATTCTTCAAATAGGTTGTATGACTAAAAACATCAGTGTTTTGCTGAATTGACATTATCCTGCTCAAATTTGCAAGTAATGTTTGTTACAGTAGTAGTTGGGATATTTAATTCAGGATTAAAATAGAAGGAAGCACAAAGCTCTCCTAGGATCCCTTGCCTCCCTGGCTCACCCACCTTACACCCAATTACCAAGTAAGACTCCTATTCCCAAAATTTTATGTCTGATCTCCATTCCCAAAATTTTATGTGTGCACTTTTGCTAGGATGCGATGCTTAATAAATGCAATTATAGTTTTGAATAATGTGTCTTAAACAAACTAAAAACACACACAAGCCACATAATATGTAAAAGAGGGAGGCACAGATCTTTCTCTGGCCCAATTTATATACAAGTGATGTCACCCTTCCTCTATCCTCTCTTTTTCATCATTCTCACTCCTGATCTCCCTCCCTCCATCTACAAGTGACACTTCTTTCTCTCTCAGCCTCCCTCCTTGCCTTGCTCTCTCTCTCTACCAGCTTACCATGTTGAGCAAGCCAAACAGGGTATGGCTGGTGTGTCTGTTCCTCAATGGGCTAAGGATTGAGCATGGGATTTGGAACTGTCAAGGTATAGGGAGGGAATGGGTTTACCTATACATAATCATGGCTGACAAATTATAACTTTGACCCATCCCATTGCCAATCCTCAATCAGCAATGCACGGGACCTAACAAAACTAAGTGTTGCACTGTCATTACCTCAACATTACAATATTTCATATTCTCATGGCAAAAAGTCTTCCCTTTTTTCATACTCTAAGATACTCTTTAAATCATATAAGCACTATCGGCACTATCCTAGAGAAAGTGCTACAAGAAGAAGTTTTTTTTCCAAATAAATAAGCAATTTTGAGAAGATAGAGCATCCAGACAGTGAAATGACATGATTTTAATATGCCAACATGTCAAATCTTGATGAACATGATGAGAAATGGATACAGTTGTTGTCAAACATGACTTAAGGTATATATTATTCAGTATAACAAAACTTGACATTATTTAGATTGTCAACATATGTAGTTGTAGACCATAACAAAGTTTTAAATTCCAGTCTAGTATCGATTTAGGTAACAGTATGGTACCATTATATTAGATGTTGTCCAGTATCATTTAATAGAGTAAAAGATGATTTGTACATGTACCTACATGGTCAGACTAGTATCAGTCGGTCTGTACTGGTTTGGCTGGTTCTCAAAATCTTAGATCATAGTAAATAACAAGTAGCTAATCATTATTCTAATTTATTTACCACGAAAGTAGGCATTTTCAAATAGTACAATAAGAAATCATATTAAAAGAATTAACATGATATTGTTATTCTAATTTCATTACCCACAATCCAATCACAATATAAACAACATCTAAAATCATATTTTAATCTTATCTATCATCGTGTGATAAATGTTTAAGCAGGCATCGTCGTACTAACCCATACCACTCGATATGGGCAGTACATACCAATCTAATAGGGGATTAGTACACGAACTACCCTCTACTTGATGGTACCATAACCTGACCCCGTATCGATCGATACAGGATCTATACCGAGCAGTAACGGTCGAAATCCAACCATTACTGACCTATACCGATCGGTAATGGTCGAATTTCAACCATTACTGATCAAGGGCTGAGATTACCCTATTTCAAATAGTCAAATTGACTGTTTGAACTATAGGAAAGGGTTTATAAACCCTTTCCTCCCACCTCTTTCAACTCATATCACTCTTTCAATCTCTTCAACTCTCTCAAACTCATTCACACTCACATCTCTCACTCATTATCACATTTTCACTCTCATAAACTCAACAAAGCTACGATTTGTGGATTAGATCAAATTTAGGAGGATTAAGAGGAAGATTCCCCTCAATCAGAATGTGACGGAAGGAGTCACATAACATCAAGTCAAACTGCTCAAGGAACTAGAGACACCCAACTGTCATAGTCATCCACCCAACGTGCAAAGACAAAGGCAAAGGGAAAGGCAGTAGCATCAGCCAAACCATTAGAAAGAATCGAGTCGGACGACGAAATACCTTCTCAATCGCATTTAACAACACGCTCAATCTAGAGACATGATAGCGACGTGGGCAACAATGCCTTAACCGATAATGGTGGCGACATTGGGGAGTTGATAGTCCCGGCTACACAATTTGAGGGTGGTGAATGGATCGAAAAGCAGGATTTTACACATGCCACCCGAGATTCAGATCATGAAACTCGATGAGGTACTGATCAAGTTTATACACGGAAGGAGAAAGGGAAGATAATGGATGATTTTGAGCAGATGCGACAGAGCCTACATGACGTAGACATAGAGCGATGCTTATTGTATTCATAGCCATCGTATTATGGAGAATCTTATAGCCAACAACAGTACAGTAATAGTTAGTTATACTTCGAGTAGTAGTACGATGATCGATCTTATGATACATAACAACATATCAATAGCAAAAGTAGAAGTTCTAATATTCTCCATGCTCTATACCAATACATGCCACAATCATACTTACCTCAAAAGCCACCTCGGACACGTTTGATTCACGACGATCAGACTACGACTATCACTACATTGATGCGCCAATGACATACAGTATATAAGTATACTATGTCGTGGGATCAATTTCATGATTGGGTCCAATAAACATATTAAGTTTGATATACAGATACATCGGATTAAGGACCCCGATCCACCACCCATGGAGTCCCATCGTTCTTTTTGGTGACAGAGCCAAGTATATTTAGAGATCGATTACTTGATTCATTTGAATCTTAAAGTTTAAGTTTTTTAAAGAAAAATCTAACAATTCAAATCGTTTCTCTGTAGATAATTCAATATTAACGGAATGACGATCTGAAATGTTCCACAAAACTACTCTTCGAAGCCCGAAAAAGATGTGTCACTATTTATTTCCAACTTAAAAACCCTAATCAAACTCTTTTTCTATTTTTCAAGTATTTTTGGAGTTATTTTTTTATTTTTTTGGGCGTACCATTGATACGCCCCAACGTACCATCGATACACCTCGGTATGTACGGTACTGACCATAAGTCGGTACACTGGTACGGATCGAAATTGCGAACCTTGTGTTAAAGAACAAAAGTCATTTAAAATGTATTGATGTAATATCTTTAACTACTCAAACACATACAATCTTTACGTGGCTAGCATTTTGTGTTACCTACATTTCATAGTTTTCATATATAATGCAATGACTGATATAATGTCACAATCATTTTGAATTTACATTTACCTCCCTTGATACAATTGAAGATAAAATACTAGGATGTCCTACGGTATTTTCAAGTTTGAGGAGAAAAATTGGACTTCCAAAGACAAAAAGGAGAGAGAAAAATTAAATTCCTGTCATATTGTCCGAAATGGTATGAAACAGGCAGGTAGTATGTATTGGTTCGACGACCAAGCGAGATGAAGACTAATCCATTTCGGCCGATACATAGGAAATGTTTGTCATACTAATCACGTAACACCTTATATAGTCGAAATTCACACCAAACCCAATGGTCTATTTTAAGCTTATAAAAGCCCCTTCCTCCCCCCTCTTTCACTCACTCTCTTTCTCACTCCTCACTCTTGTTAAAATTGTTTGATCTCCCTAATCAGTGATTAGTGGAAAACCTCTTATTTTGGATATAAGAGGGTGAGATCAAATGCAATTTGTCTCCAATTGAAGGTATTTAGTTTATTTCTATGTTGTCTTCATCATTTCATGTAATTAGCATCAAGAATATTGGCAAATCATGATTTATTAGGGGCTAATGAATAATTAAGATCTAATTAGAGATATCTAAGAAAAAATAGCTTGGATTAACCAAAGCAACTTTCTTTGACAAAGGATCATGTGACATAGTTCATCCTTGACAGATTCAAAAGGATAAGAATTTCATTTTTCAATCTTTATAATCTATAATTTCTATTCAGTTATGGCTTAGATATATACTTTATTCTTATTTAAGTTTAGTTTAAATACCATGAAATTAGGATAGAAAAACCTGAAATATGATTTTCTAATTTCAACTGATTTTTCAGTTGTGTTTTCCGTTTACCATTACATACTGACATACGGAATACCGACTGACATAGTATACCGACCAACACACTACTGGTACCAACCAGTACATATCGATCTGGTCTGGACAGGGATTGATACCAGTGGTCAGTATGTTATGTACAACAAACCTATTACAACGATTGAATAACCAATACCAAAAGGTAGCCTCTAACCTTGGTTTATTCTCTGGAAGTGTTAGAAACCCACAAAATCCTATTTAACGATTATAAAACCCTCTAAACATACTCTTCATTGCTTATGAACTTTCTGTGTCTTATCTATAACAAAAATAGGAACCAAAGATAAGAATACAACCTAAAATATGACACTAAACTTACTGAAAATAACAGATAAAAACATATAAAATCAACATCTGAAAATAACAGAAAAACATAAAATCAAATTGAAAGGTTATTATTTTTAACAGAAAAACATAAAATCAAATAACAGAAAAACATAATCAACATGAAATTCTAAGATTACTAGTGTATTTCAAACTACACTACCAAATCTAGCATTCCATATGCCATTTACCTTCTTTTTTTTCTCATTTTCACATAAAAGGGATTTAATCTGTTTCATTATTTCTTTTAGTTTAAAAAATAAATTATGACACAAATTAGGAATTTTCAGCATTTTCACATATGTACTCACATAGCAAGCAGCATGCTCTTGAGAATACCACAAAGGTGGTATCAGTTACCAACAATTTGTGTTAAACAAGGGCATAAAGTTACTCTTGAGCAAGGTTTGCTATTTTTGGCACCGGACTCATACCAGCCCATGGTACCAAGAAGGGGGTGGAGGGAGGAGGAGCAAGAGAAAGAAGAGAAGAAGAAGAGTTGGAAGGGAGGAGCAGGAGAATAAGGCGAGGAGGAGGAGATGGTGGAGAAGATGAAGAGGGGAGGAGCCCCAGCTGGTCGACAGAGGCATATGACATGAGTATTAGGCTGGCAATGACAAGCGACACGAAGGAGGTGTGTGCAAAGCTAGAGAAATTGTGTGCATGTGAGAGAGAGAGAGAGAGAGATGGGCAGGAGTAACTCTAAACTAAAATAATAAAGAAGAACCAGGCGCTAAGCCCAATTTAATAGGTTAGAGAGAGAGGGAGAGGGCAGGAGTAACTCTAAATAAAACAATAAAAAAGAAACGGGTGATAAGCCCAATTTAATAGGTTTATCAGGCGATAAGCACTGTATCAGACTCTGACTGCCCAAAAAGGGGTGGGAGACATCCTGTTTGATGTCAGACCCATAAAAACCAATCAGTTGTACCAGTCCGAATAAATTCAATCCTTGCCCTTGAGCTCGGAAAACAGAAGGTAAAATATATTCTGAAATGAAGCAGAAAACATAATTCAATATCATTGCAATACTTCCCAACTCATATATAAGTTGGCTGTTCTGTCTTTATGAGCTACACGATCACAGTATACATCGAATTTGGCCATCTTCAACCTCATGGTTCTAGTTGTCCAAATTCTGAGACATGGAAACAGTCAGTTACTTTTTTCAACAATCATATACTTCCCTTTCAGATCTCTACTCAGCTACATTCTCAATCTCCATTCTTTCTAACTAAATGATATAACAAGCTATTATTTACTCACAAATGAGTGATAGAAAAACGTTGTTGCCACACTTGTATCTATTGACCACATATTGATAAATTACAATAAATAAGTTCAAGGGGTAAGAGTCAGTGTTGCATAAGAAAATTTTGTTCTTGGTCGAAAGAAGAAAACTTCTCCAAGGAAACAAATTATCACCCAGTTAAAATAATACTTATTAGCACTCATTCATGACGTGTCATAGTAGTTTGCCAAACATCTTTTGCCAATACTATAGGTCCATAATGTAGCTAGCTGCAAATCTAATCAATCAAATTATCATAATACATAACCATAGATAATTAGTACCACATTTTATGACACAACAGGAACATTTCGTGATCAAATTTTGCCTTCATAAATTCCGATACTTATATTTATTGCTGCATAACAAGATGGAGCCAACCTTCTAATTATAACAGTTCTTTTTATTTCCATCAGACTCTGAAAAAACGACGGCCTTCATGCAAAAGAAAGCCCTTAGCAATGGAATCCATGGGTCGAAGATAACATAAACCACTTTGTATAATCAACATCAAAGTTAACTTTTGCTAGGAAAAGGTTTTGCACCTTTACTCCCGCATTATTCTAGATGGTACAGGTCATTTAATCTCAAGTTCTACTACGGTAGAAGAATCCATATGAAGTGAAAGCACTTTTTCTTCTAACTCTTTGAGTTTTGGATCTCTTGTTCCCGCGACAGAAATTGGGCCCTGTATAGAAAGGTAGATAATGATTGCTATCTGTTATCAAGAACCGCAACCATTCAGCTAGCTTAGAGTTACACTCAAACCAAAAAATGGATCGGATTATTGGCAGATAATCATAAGCAACCCAACCTATAAAGATTACTAAACCCAGATTAGCTCCAAAACGATGTCAATTTTTTACAAAGGTAGAATCTTTAACCTAGGGCATAATCCTTAACATTGATCAAACTGTATTTCCGACCCAAACATGACAGCAACAAATTGGGAAGTCCACAAACAACATTCAGCAGCCACATAACTAGGCGGAGAAAGATAAATCGAAATAAAACCAAAAAAAAAATCCGATTTTAACAGCTGGAACTGCGACCAGCGGAGAAGAAACGGCTGGAACGGATGCAGGATCAGCAAAGAAAGATCCCCATGTAGGAAAGAGGAAAGGAATTGGTTACCTAAATGGAACTCATGCCCACATTGGAGCTTAGCGGTGGATCTCCTCCCCTTATCCAAAACCAGCTCGAGGCAAATCGAGCAAGCAGGGGCTGCCGCCGTCCCCTTCCCCACAGACGAGAAGTCCGTCTTCTCCAGATCCATCGCCTTCGAATCGCTCATCAACCCGTTCCCTCCTCCCAACTCCAGATCCAAGATCGTGATTCAAAGCTCTGGGATGCCTCGATCGATGATTCCTCTTGCTTCCACCATGATAAGACAATCCAAAAAACAAAAACAAAAAAAAGGCAAGGAGAGAGGAGCGAGGAGAGAGAAAGAGACCGGACGAGGTATTCGGACAAATGGAAGAACCTGAAATGGCAACTCGCTTCAGATTTCGAGGATAAATATTATTGTTATTTTCTGATCTGATAATAATAATTATTATTATTATTCAGGGCTCTTTTTCTAATAATACCCTTAAAAAGCATATCATGGCGTGTTGGTTTTCGCTTATTGGGTCCAAAACCATTAACTGTAATGTTTGGCTGAATCCAAACTCGGTTGGTCAAAATTGATTTGATTGGACCCAAAAGATTATTAGTATTGGCTAACTTGAGTTAAGAAGTTGTTGTAAGCATAAAATATAATATGTGTATGTAACGAGAAAATAATTTTTTTTATATTAAAATTAAAATTAAATAATATTAAATCGATTTTTATGATATGTATCTTTTGATGTGATCTGAAAATAATCTCTATGATCTGAGCATCGTCTCCAAAATCGTTACCAATCTGTAAGGAGAATTAGATATTCCTCCTCTTTTCTTATTTTTTCATAAGACCATTTAGATTAATGATTTAGGGAGGATGAGAGATAAATTATAATCTCTCAACTATGTGAGATACGTCGTTTAACTTATAAATGTCATGTCTATTTATAAGCAAGAGCAAAGATCTAAGATAAATTATTATGAGAGTTCTTCCCGTCAAGAATATCCTTTAAGAAATCATATTTTAATATGAACTTCTTTTTTATTAGTTAATATCAATTATTAAAATCTAATTAATTATATTATATATCTTATTTAATTATAAAGGATCATATAATCTAATAGTTGTCGGATAGAAATATATATCATATGGTTATTTCAACTTGCATCCGATCGAAATGAACCAAAGTATTTATTGATTTGGTCAACTGCAAACGAGTTCGTCCTAGCCATTCATCACAATCAATTCGATCTTTTGACTGATCTGAATCAGTCTCGCTATAAATCTACACCAACTGAACGGTTGGACATAACTCAAATTTAGTCCGATCAAATTCATCAAAATTGAACTGTTTTGGGTGTTCTTTTTTTTAAGCACAAGATAGTCCAACATTTGAGTAAGATAATATTACATTGTCCTTTTTCTCTGAAAGCATTTATATTTATCTTTTACTATCATTGGCTTTGTGTAAGATAATATTATAAAATTCAAATAAAATTTTTATTATTTTTTAATATTATAATATTATAATATTCAAATAAAGCTCATTTATATTATTTTTATTATAATATTATATACCACAACCGGTGTTTATGACATTAGCACTATAAAAAAAAAAGGATCAGGCCAATGATCTGCTAAAATAAAGATAATTTTGTTGAGCATACAAATTTTGGCAATTAGTGGCACATAGATTTCCTTCGTAAGATATTCGAAAACTGATAAAAGAATTTAATAACTTTAAAATATATCGGATAAAATTGATGAGTAATTAGGAAGGATCTATATTTTTAAAAAAAAATATTAATGATAAGGATATAAAAATATATCGGATCAGTCTCTCCATGAATTAGTCGAATATTGTATAGCAAAGTTGGGTAAAAGATCATTGAAAGCTCAAAAAAGTCGAATATCAATGGCTCCCACATGTAAAAATATTATTTATAATGAAAAAATTGATACCTCTTGAGAGTCGGCATCCTTTAAAAACAAACGAACGATCCATATTTAATTTTATCTAGCTAATAATATGTTTCTGATTTAGGTTGTCTTAAGGGAAAATGTTATTGACGTCTTTGTTAGCTCAACATAGTCCATGCCCGTATGCATAAAAATATCTAATGTGCCTTTAAGGTGCGAATGTCATGCTCTCAATTAGATACTAAGGTGGTTCCGAGATAGTTCCGAAGTGTCGAGCTCTCAAGCATCGCCTATACCAAGGTCGATGTCGAGAGAGGTTTTCTGATCTGATCCCTTTGACACTCAAGTTAGTAATCTAAAATATCTAAATATATGTTTTTTTTTTTGGATAAGTAATATAGGTTGCTTTTTCCCCATATGTCTTTATACCTTTGAAAGAAGAAAAAATTTATGATTACTATTTTGTCGTAAAGAAGGAGAAGGAGATTTAGGATTATCTTGTTTTAATATAGACGGGGAAGAGAAGAAAGTTCATGCTTCTCTTCCTCGCCATACATAAAGTTATTATCTAGTTATACTTCGACATATACATAAAACATAAAAAAAGTTATCGAGACAATAATTTTACGAAAAATAAAATAAAATAAGGATATACTATTGAAGGCAGCATCGTCGGTGAAAATATGATTAGAATATTAAAAGTCATGAAACTTAGGAGTCATTCATGTCATAGATTCAGAAAATAAAAGAAAATTCTTAGCTTGGATTTTAAAAGAGAGAAAATGCATTAGCTAAAGGAGTGATTGAAGAAAATATATGATCAATACTATCATAATACCTACCAACCACAAAGGAAGCACGTTTTACTCTCAAATTAGCCATGTAGTGAATCGTAGGAAGCCACTGATGCAATAACTTCCCACAGAAAAGAAGACGAAAGTAAATTGAGGAATAATTTGCAAGGTTGAACAAAACCATATTTCGTTTCAGCCACAACGAAATGAAACTTAAATTAAATTATTAATATAATATTATAATGAATATAATATTTAAGAATTTTTTTATGTAATATAAAAACCTTTAATTTCTTCTTTTTTTCTTTACTTTAATTGAAAATCAAGTTTCAATTCCTTTAACCTTTAAATTTAGATTAAAATTCATTTATAATTTAAATGATTAATTATTCACTTTCTTAAATATTCTATTTTGATAAACCAGCTCTTACCTTAATTATGAATATTATAAAAAAATAAAAAAATGAAATTAGTTTTTTCTTGTTTCTTTATTTGTTTCCTACTTCCTTTACTTCCAAGAGAAGAGAAAGCCGTTCTGCTATTCTAATTATATTAGATTATAATAATTAATACTTTTTATCTGAAATGACTAGTTGTTTTCCAAAGAGATTATATACATAACTAGACTAAATCTTTCTTCCATTGAGTGATCGTGCATTTCATCATTTTTCATAGACTCCTAGATTTTTTTTTATTTTTTATTTTACTCATCATATGTCATATTTAAGCATAGAAAAATGGGGATGGTCTACTCTATTAATCTATTTTTTTTCAAATACGAAGAAGTTATCATGGAATAGAACTCTCATATCATCTATCATACTAGTTTCAAAGTTAATGTATTCACTCGATTAGATAATATTTTTTCTTATTCAATAATAAATTGACTAATTAAACTCGTTCTATTATCCATTCAATCCCACGATTCAATTGAGGGCAAATGCCTTTTATGAAAATATAATTTAGATTTATCAATGATTTATTCCTTATCTTTAACAAATCTCAAACAATGATTTGTTAGGATCGAGAGTCCGAGGTTGGCAC
>LVTN01000564.1:171247-192998 GCA_001649415.1 Musa itinerans | reverse complement strand
TCATGGAGAAAAGCATTGTTGATATCTAGTTGATTTATCAGTCATTCATGAGTGAGAGCAAGAGAAAGAACAAGCTGAATTATTTGTGATTTGATTATAGGGCTGAAAGTTTCATAATAGTCTATTATAGGAAGTTGATGAAATCCTTTGGTGATAAATCGAGCTTCATAATGAACAATACTTTCATTTGGTTCTAAAAATACATAATAGTCCACTCTAGGAAGTTGATGTTTTGATTGGAGGCATGAGGAACAAACTCCCAAATTCTATTCTTTATGAGAGCATTAAATTCATCACATATGGCTTCTCTCCATTTTGGATCTGTTTAATAACTTGAGTGACAGAGGAGGATTCAAGTTGAAGAAACGAGGTGTTTAGTAGTGAGATGAAGCATTTTTAGCTTAAAAATATTATTTTGTGATATTACAGACGTTTCTAGAGTTGAATAAAATGATAGATCATACCTCTTGAAGGTGACTCACTCAAAGGTGACTCACTCAAAGGTAAGCCGAAAGACGCTCTTGTAGTAGTGTTTGCCTGATAAAAGTCAATCACTAATGGTAAGTCACTAACTTGCATCGACTCAAGCGACGGATATATCCGAATAAGAACCGAATGAAGTTGATGCATGTATCAACCTTCATGATTACCAACCAAAGAAAAATCATGATTCCCAACCAAAGAAGAAGATGGGTTTTGGAAAAACATGTTAGAAGAATCACAAATAGAAAATGATTGAGTTGGTAAAGAATATTAAGCAATAGGAATTTCAAAATCTAGAGATTACAATGATGGTGACATGTTTGACTAATTTGAGATGATTTATGGATTTATTTTATCATTATTTGTGAATGTGGATGTGGATGGAAATTGATCTTAAACAAATTGAACATGATGTGAAAAGTAAATCTCAAGTTCAATTAGATCAAAACAAATATAAGAATTATTGATATTTATTTGTTATAAGGTCAAAGCCATGGATATCAAAGACATCTAAATATTCATAAGTTTAAATAATTAGGTTTATTACGAGGTGATTTATTCTCAAGAATAGGTATTAGTAGTCAATTAACAAGATTAACAAAAAATTTAAACACATAGGTCCAAAAGATAAAGGAAGAGGAGGAGGTAACAATATGTCGATGATGATGTTCATATGCTATATGCTAGGGGGTGTAGGAAGGAGAAATTAAGTATTGAATTTCATGATTTTCAAAATAGATTTTAGATCTTAGTATTCTTTTCAATCATTTGAATATATTGTGTTAATAGATACTAAAAAACTTTTTGATCATAGTTTTAAATAAAAAAAAAGAGAAAACATCATATTTATGAGCCATTAGGAATAACTACGAATATATTTTGAAATGATCAACATAAATAACATAAAAGGAAAGATGATCCATTTCATAAATTGGAGATGGACACCAAACATCGATGTAGATGAGATCGAAAGGACCATGATTTTCTAAAGTTGAGACACCAAACAGTACTTTATGATTTTTATTTGAATTACAAGAATTACAAAAATGAAAACTTGGATTTACTCATATGAATAACAAGATTAAAATTTGGGATAGAATATGATAGAGTACCTGTATCGACAGACCAAGTCCATCATGCCAATGATTGAGGTTCTTATTCCAATGCAACCTTTCTTTTTCATCATGCTAGGCTACTCATTTATATCATTTTTGTTTCTCCCCTAAGTGAGATAAGTGCCCTCGTGTTAGATCCTTCACACGAAAAAAAAAAGAAAGAAAGAATTCAATTGATGTATTATTTATCTTACAAAATTTAGATATAGAAACTAATTTTATTGCATGAATGGAACACATAAAACATTTGAAAGTGAAAATAAATTTAAGGAAATGGGGAGAGTAGAGGTGATAGTACGTGTAATATGTAAACCTAAACCATCGCCAATAATAATATCATTCGGTCCCTCATATGATCGGTGAATATTTAAAATTTTTTAATCTTATGTGACATGATGAGAAGCTACAAAATCCAACAACTAATTTGAGGTAAAGCCACCACTTGCCATGGTGTGATTAGCAATGGATTACATGAGTCTTTTATTCATTGTGCAGGTTATAATCAAAGACCTAAAATAATTACATTAATAATTTAAATTTATGGAATTGATTTTTACTTAATGGAGTGATTTGCTGGAGAAGATTTTTTCTTAATATTGATTGAGCTACAAACGTAGAACATAAGAAGATAGCTTACCAGACATTACTGTATTAGAAGAGATGGACGCAATAATATCATTCGGTCCCTCATATGATCGGTGAATATTTAAAATTTTTTAATCTTATGTGACATGATGAGAAGCTACAAAATCCAACAACTAATTTGAGGTAAAGCCACCACTTGCCATGGTGTGATTAGCAATGGATTACATGAGGAGTAATAAGAAAATTCGTTAGAGTAACTATTGCTTTAATACCATATATATTGAAACAAGAGGAGTAATAAGAAAAAGACAAAACACAAAGGGATGAAAAAGCTTGTATTCATTGTGCAGGTTATAATCAAAGACCTAAAATAATTACATTAATAATTTAAATTCATGGAATTGGTTCGGCGAAGATTTTTTCTTAATATTGATTGAGCTACAAACGTAGAACATAAGCAGATAGCTTACCAGACATTTCTGTCATAGAAGAGATGGACCTTCAACCTCCAAAAGACTAGTCTTAGAAGATCCACGCTAACCCTATATAAAGATCATGAGTTCTGGTTCTTTAGATCTACGACTACCCGAAGAAGAAGAAGAAGAAGAAGAAGGATTAGGATGTGCACTCGCATTCACAGGGTGTATCTGTATCCAATATCGAAAGGCAGGACCAGTGGCAGATCAACCACAAGAAAGGGACATGAAGACCACCAGATTTCACATGCATTGGGTAATCAGGTAGTGCCAATTCATGCAAATGCTTCCACCGATCTGGTTTGAGGCTCATCCAAACCTCTCATGTCTGTGATCTCCTGTGAGGTTGCTTTCCTCAGTTGATTCCCCCTGGTTCTAATTGCCAGTACTTTCTGGCTTTGCAATCTAATGCTGCAGCTTCCACTCATTGAAGAACTAACTTTTACTGCATATGTACTTGCTTTCTCTTCCTCAGATCCACATATATTAGAGAGAGAGAGAGAGAGAGAGAGAGAGAGAGAGAGAGGAGTTCAATAATAGTTGCTCAGTATTGGATGTGCCCTCAGCTTCCTTTTGAGGATGAGGAAGAAGAAAGCAACATCTCATGTTTAGCTCCAAACTATGGTTTGTCTCTTCTTGAGGAAATACTGAAACCAAACATCTCCATAAACTCCATTATTTCTTGTTTTTTGTGGTCAGATAATACTTTTCTTGTATTATTTGGGTGCCACCAAATCCTGCTTGGTATACCATAACATGATTACTAAATTCTTTCTTAATTACTGGGATAATTTTTTTCTTTAGTCGAGTTTGGTTTTCATATATGATGAAATTTATTGGTATACTTGTCATCATTTTTACTCATAAATCATCAATCATAAAAACTTATTGGTATAATTGTCATAACTTGTTGGACCCATAGGCTCTACCTAAATGAGTTCTTGGGTTGGAATTCAAATTGGAAGTGTCATCACCATAATACAAAGTTTGGAAATAGTATATTTGTTATTATAAATTTTAATATAGTATCTATATCATCTCAAATATTAAGATCCTTCGCCTATACAATTATTATTATTATTATTTATACAAAATTCCAAGCTAATTATGTTTTAGTTATGATTAACACACTACTTTGTTTGAGTTCAAGAAGTCGTGAGTTAAGTCGGTGTGTAAAGTATTATTCTCCGTCTTTGACAACGACACCGAACTGAACAATCTGCACCCAACACGTGGCGATTTCCTCCATGGTCGCGGGGTCGATTGTGAAATGGACGATCGAGATCAAATGGGTATCGGTTCGGGTTTATCGTGTGGGTATAAATAGTGTTTCCCCATATAATAAAGAGTCTATCATGATGAGAAGACCCCTCGATAATTGAACGAAGAAACCCAAAATGTTCGAGTACTCGACTGATATCAACCCGAAGAGTCAACCCACTTCTGTCAAATCCCTTACTATAAAGTGGGCCCACAACGTCTAGTTCTTGTTTGGGGTATGTAGTCATCAGGTGCGTGTTGTAATAAAACGAAAAGGCCATAAGCGCACTTGACTCGAGTCTTCCTGCCTGCCTTCTATTTGGCCTTCGCTGCCTTTCCCCTTCCCTCCTACGCTGAGAAGCCATGGAGGGCCTGAGGAAGCTACTGGTGGAGAAGGCGAGGGAGGTGAAGGGGGCGGACGAGCTCATGGAGAGCGTGGCGGAGTTTGTCAAGGAGAAGCTCGCGCAGCTGATCCATGTGTTGCAGGACGCCATCGGGTTCCTGGCGGAGAAGCTGGACCTTGTCTTCCCGCCTGAGACCAGAGCCGAGACGCTGCACCGATGGATGCACGTTGGCTTAACGGTGGTCCTTCCCGTGGCTGTTGTGCTCCTCTGTCTCTACTGCTGCTGCTGCCGCGGCAACCGCGGCTCTGGCCGGATGATGAGGGCGCCCGGGCGGCACGGCGCCCTCATGCCCCGGGCATCCTTCGAGAGCGATCCCCGGGGTTACTTCATCAACCTTCGAGCCAAGAAGGATCTTGTGTTCTAGTAGAACACTACATGATAAATGCATGGGGAGAGAGAGAGAGAGTTGTCTTCTAAGTTTGGAGTTGTGTGTGGTCTCTGAGAGTGTGTTTATGATGTAAGTAATATTACCCGTGTTAAATGTCATTTCTTGTTTTTCTCTTTGGAGAAATTGTGTTTCGATTGGCAGTATTGAGATCTACCGCTCTGGAGTTGCCTTATGGCATCTATAAGACATGGCCTTTGTTCACTACTTTTCTCCACTTTTGTGGATTAAAGATGTCTCATTTCAAGATAAAGGCTCCTGCAAATCCAATCAATTTCATTGTCGGTAGTGCATAAGTTTGGTTTATTTTATATATATCATGGTGATCATGGTGGACACCTTTAATGGGCAGATAAATTTCCACAGCTATGCATACATCCAAAAGGTAGCCACAACAAGTCTAGCAATCATTCAAGATAAAAATGATTTGACGTATATATATATATATATATATATATATATAATCGGTACCTAACTGATTCCTCGTGATTGACACTTAGAGCATTATGTGGTTTATACATCTACGTTACATGATCCATACATCGACGCCACATGATTGATACATCGACGTTATATGATCGACACCATGATATTATATGACCAATACTTTAATGATATATCATAACATTTCAATCACATGACTAATATGATCTCATACCAAGGACATTACTAATCACACTCTATTTATTGCATATATCGTAAATTCCACACCACTACTCTATTAGGATCAAGAGATGCTCATAATCATCTTCAACTTTATTATAAATCTATGAGTATAATAGTCCAAAAGCCATATTATAAAAAGTGCTTTCAGGTGCTTTCCTATATACATAATATATCTTCTTTAGGCAATTAACTCGAAGTTCTACCCATATTTTATTTATTGAATTGACTTAAGTATCGAAAAAGCTTTGTTGGATATATTCTAAACATAATTTTGTAAGTTTTAACATCCCAAAAGATTTTATATTTCCCTAAACTATTCAAAGATAGTGATTGAATTTCACCTCAGTTGAGTCCGAATTAACATCTCAATTAGATAAACAATTTTTTGACATAACATATATATTATTATATTAATTAATCAAATCACTTCTGTCATATTTGCTATTATCATAATTATCATATCAATACTATTAAACTATCATCGTAGTCATTGTCATTGACCATTGAAAAACAGGTGAATTCCTAGAAAAACCTTTTTCCTTGATAAATTCTCATGGAATGTCCTAATTTTTAAAAATTCTCACAGAACACAACTTGTTGTGTGAAAACATAATTTTGCCCTTAGCCCTTGTTAGACCTACCTTTACCTTCACACCACTTCCACAAATCTCCATTGGACCCACTGTCATACGAGGAAAGAAAGAGCACGGAAGCGACAAGGGGCTTATGAGGGCCAATAAGGTTCATGAAAGTCGTGATAGACCTCACCCACTCCTTCCTAATGCGAGGGCCATAGGTAATCACAATGAGAGAAACACACGTAAGAAAGGTTCTGATAGGAGTCAATAAGATTTGCAAAGGCGATGACTACCCTCGCGCAAGAGCCATGGACGACAATGCTAATTGCTTGTGGAGGATACAATGATGAAGGCAGCACAAGGATGGGTGCAACGTGAAGACAGATTTAACGAAAGATAAAAGTAAAATTATCATTTACCAAAAAAATATTTTATAATTTTTTTAAAAATTAAGCTGCCCTGAATTTCTCAAAAGATGATTTTTTTTTTCAAAATTTTATCCTTAAAAACATACACCTATTTCTTTATCAATAAAGAAAGCGAAAACAAATAGGTTAAACTTTCTTCCCTCTTAAGCCAACTCCAAGCAATTGCCTTCAACTCCTGTACATATCAGTGCTATCTCACACTATCATGGAAAACAGAAGCAAGGTAGATGTGTCAGTTCATTTGTAGTGATATTATCATCATAAGAATACAGTAAAGATATTTTCATCATAAAGTTATTGAAAAGAAAGACTAAATTTGGTCAGGAGTAAACATGGAAGGTACATTAAGAAAGACATGCTACTTTACAACTCCATTTCATGATTCCTAATCCACTATTAAGATCGATAACAATCTCAATCCAGAACCATGGAGCACAGGCTCAATCTGGTTTGGTCGGTCCCTGCAGCTACTGTCATCTGTTAGGTGATGTATCTTGTGGTTGGAGCTGGTAAGAGAACATATTCCTCTGTAAATCCTAACCCTTGGATCAGTGTTTTACCTTCAAAGACAAGTGGATTTGGAGAAGTACACAGAATCTAAGCAATTATTACAACAAAAAACTAAACCTGCTATAGAGTCAGATTGATTTCAACATGGTGTCCATTCATCCATCGACTGAGCAGCACATGTGCACCTCCATATCACACAAAATAAAAAAGATAGCTACAAAAACAAATTGCAGAAGATCTTTAGTGCTGAGGAACTCTAGAGATCTTAAGGCAACAGAACAATTTAGCAAAAAGAAAGCTGCTGGAGTTTACATTGAAGATGTATTCAGTTTGACCACTTTTTTGTGTCATCACTGGTTCAACAAGATCACTAGAGCTAGAAGCTAACTTTAATGGTTCTATTCTTTAAAATAACTGGAAGGAGAATCCACATCCACAAGGTTCTGAATCAGAATATAAGGATAGGAACCAATTGCTAGAGCAAGACCCAGTTTGTTGTGTTGAGATTTTTTTTTTTTTGAGTTCCTCTGATATGACTTAAGACTGCATGAACACATCATCTGTTCTCAATATAGTTCTCCATGGTGCTATAAAGAGTTAGGTGCATCAGGCCGACCAAGTGATGCAGTGTGATAATTGCCATCTTATTTCTGGATGTGATATCAACTCTTTACAGTACATTCCATACTAAGTACCAAAATAGCATGCATCAGTTTTGAACTTGGAATGCTACCTTGATACTGTACAACACCACTTCAAAAGTGGCCATTCATTTTCTATGACCTACTTGGCTACCTGTTGGATGCTGCAAACTAGGTTGGATCTCTAGCCCTCGAAAAAAAAAAATCTCCAACAAAATGATGAAACATGTCTCACCAACTGGAGCACCATCAGTTGCCAAGTATTACTGGCAGATGATATCTTTACTGCTTCAACATCTGAAAAATCAATTCTAAGTTCATCAAAGATGTACAAAATTAGAAGCTCCAAGCTCTACTTCATATACTTATGGATTAATAATAATGAAAATTACAAAAGAGAAGGCATGGTGCAAAATGATTGAAGGTTCCAAGAAAGCATGGTTTAAGATGAAGCATTGCTTTGAAACCTAAAGGACTTCAAACATGAATGCCTACAATGTAGCAGATGATTCATATGCTTTAAGCAGCATCACAGGCTTTAAAGAAAGCAAAAGAATTGGTAAATTGAGAGAAACACCACATTCACCTTGGAACTCTTTTAGCCTAGTCAACCAAATATTTGTTTTCAATTTAGAACACAAAAAAACACATTAATCCATTAACTTGGCATACCTAAATTATGCACGCCATGATTCCCATTCTTGAGCATTTGATGCAGCCCCTGGTGATATCAATCTCGATTAAGTTGTCATCCTCACTGATTTCTGATACGAGCTCCATCAGTCCATGTTGCCTCAGTACTGGCTCAGGCAAAAGATTTGTCAGTAATCCTCCACTTATATCTGGCAGTGGCTTCAACCATGCTTTTGACACCTCAGGCACAACAAAATGATCATCTGGGATTATAATCTCAATGAGGTTTTCATCATCTGATATTGAACCTTCAAAGCTTTCCTTCAAGCAGCAAGCATCCTCAAGCAAAGACTCATCAGAAGAGTTCGAGCATCGCAATGTGCTTTGGCTTAAATTCTCTTGTACATTTTTGCCACTGGAACTCAAAGCATCTACCGATAGAAGCCCACTTGTTAACTCCCCCTCCAGCCCTTCATACTTCAGTGATGGATCTTCTGACCCACTGAATGCTTCATCATTGTGATATCCGACAAATTCTTCCATGGCTGCCTTCTGATCAGCAAAAACTACATCTTGTGGCAGAGCAGCAGCAGCTTCTGATGGCTTCTCCTTGAAGCAAGCCTTGCCAATTTGGCCGAGAAGTGGAAAAAGGTGGATAGTACCAGCAGTAACAAGGTAAGCAACGTTGAAGTCAAATGATTACTGCAATAACTCCAATAGATCAGTAGGAGGAGACAGAGTGCAATGGCCAATCCACTATGTTTGGGGGAACAAGGAGATGCCATTTGAAGAACAGATGGTTCCAGCATTATGAGTAGGACACTAACTAGGCGTTCAATTTAGTTGGATCATGACGAGGAACATCTTAAAGAAAATAGTGAGCAACTTGAATAAACAACTAGAAAAAGTGAAGGTTAATGGGGCAGCAATTGACTCTTCTTTTCTTTAGCTACTCCGGAATATTGGGGTATGAGAATAACTCAGATACGTGCAAAGAAGAAATTGACTCTTCTTTTCTTTAGCTACTCCGGAAGCTTGGGGTATGAGAAGTTCATGCACCTCATCTTCTGAACCATTGAGGAAAAGCAAGCTGCTAAGAACAGGAGAAAACATTGGAGAAGACATAAATCTTGGCCTGAAACAGTAAGGAGATCTGATAAGAAGAATATATTTAACAAAAACTTCTTGCATAGGAAAAATCCAAATATGTGATTAAAAAGGAAGAGCTTCAAGCGTTTTTCCTACTGAAACAAAGAATGGCTGGCAAGGCTTTCACACCCCATCATGTTCCCACTCATCTTTAAGGAATATATTACTTGCTCTCTTTCCCTATTTGTTTCCCCCACTTCTAAGTCGTCTCTAATAGCACCAAATAAGTGATACCACTGTACAAACTACTGCAGCCATGAATGGCACTTCCAACCTAAAGCTCCACTAGGGAAATCTAAAGAAAAAGTAAGCACAAAGGTTCAAAAGTTATATTTTCTTTTTCCAAATTTGAGGAAATCATTCAACAAAAACAATGTGTTTTTATCTCAGTTGTGAATACAGATGAAAAAAAACAAACCTGTTCTGAACTTAATTTCTTTGTTCTTAGATTAAAAGACTATCAGACCTTATATATATACACAAGCATACCATATTATAAATTTATAAACCAAGAAGCCAACATATAAAGAACTTACCTGCCTTCTTCATGAATCCTTCAACTGATCATATCATTCCTACTTGAATAAAACATCATTTAAGGTTATCTAAGAAAACTAAACTAGCTTGGAGTCTAATGCAAGTAGTTAACTTAGAGAACGAAGCACAGTGAAAGGGGTAAGTAATACAATTTTGTATCTCTCATATAATATTCCCAGCTAAGATTAGTTATCTGGAATCAAGGACCTTGTCTGCCGTTTTTGCTGTTAATGATGGCCTCAGAAATGCCTTTTTCTTTATCCTGCCATGATGCATGAGTGCTCAGTCTAATCAATTCATATCTCACACACTTGAGTGGTGGAGGTCCATTCTGGATCATTTATCCATGTTTGCATACCATTTGTACTTGAAAGATTTTTTGTTTTTTTCTCTTTTGAACTTTTGGAAGGCCATGTTCAACTTTTATCTTCGTTTGATCCAATCCAAATGCCTCATCAAATAATTTCATTAACAGAGTTTCGAGTTTCTTCAGCTTCAAATGCAAGCATTAGAGGTGAAACCATGGCCCTTGTCCAACAAGATCAGGTTTTGAAGCTTCGAGATGAAACCATTATCTTGAGACAGCCAGCTCCAAGAAGAGGAATCAACAGCTATAAATGATCTGAGACGAACAGAGGCGATGGCGCTGTGAAGTTGCATCAACGACTCAACAGTTGCGGATGCCGATGAGACCGACCTACAGAACTCAGTAGGAAACATTGAAAATCCAGAAATCGAGAGAGAGAGAGGCAAAAGGATCAAAAGCAAGTCTTCCATCACCTCCAGGTGAGAGGGGACGTTCTGTGCGGCAGCGAGGACTGCGGCAAGAGGGTTTTGGAGCGGACCGCAGCGGATCTCCCAGGCGGCATCACCGCAGACGTACAAGGCGACGGTATCTCCGACCTGTAAACCCTGAAGTGCCGTTGTAGTGTTCTCCATTGTGATTAGGTCTTTTTGTGACTTGTTTACGTGCATTACTTTTGGCAATCCCCCACCGACCAACCCCCTTTTATATTTTTTTAATAAGACCTCTTGATTATATCCATTTCTCATAATCATTTAATTGATTCGGTATATGATCTTCTGGATCTTCGGCTCGTTGGGTCATAACTTAATGTTTTAAATTCTAAAAATATTAAATTAATTTAATAAATATAAAAAAATATTTTTCATCTTTTCTTCTTCTTGGATCTTCGTATCATCATAATTGATTATCTTTCTTTTTTCCATCGACGATAAAAGATGCTTTGATGATTACAAGAATGAGAAAAACGATTATATGAAAAACTATAAATTAATAATATTTATGTCAATTTATGGAGAAATATCCTAAGAATATTAAAAGTTGTAAATAATAAAAACATATCTACCAAAGTTTAAAATGACAAACTTACTTTAATAGTCAAACAATAGTCAACTAACATAGTTTAACTATCAATGACTATTTTGTATTTGTTTTATGGATGCAAATTTAACGTAACAAACTTGCCCATACATACATACATAAATATAAATATACACACACACATATATATATGTATGTATATATATATGTATGTATATATATGTGTATGTATATATATATATATGTGTATATATATATACACTTATATATATATATACATATATACATATATATATACATTTATGTATAATATATGTATATATAAATATATATATATATGTATGTATGTATACACATATATACACATATACACACATATATATATATATATGCATATACATATTATATATATATATGCATATACATATATATATTCTACAACGTACATGAATTTCACAACTATATTGTTCTAATAAAATTTTGAAAATATTTTCAATATAAAAATTTATTCTGTTATATAAATATATTAACATTATATATAAAACCATGAAAACCACAAAATTTATGACAGAATTTGTACCGTAGTGGGAGCCAACATTTTATCAGAAATAACTGCAGATCTACTAATGTATATCATCTAAACAATAGAGCTGTGCAGAACATAAACCAGCAATCCAAAACTATTACTAGTCGTGCAGGAAGTAACAGAAGCAGAAGCACCTTCCACAGTCACTGAACCACGGTGGTCTCAAGTGGCACAGAACTTTCGACTTCTTTGGTTTCTGAAGTCCTCTGTTCAACACTCTTTGACATTCCAAACATCTGAAACATATACAAGAAAATAAGTTGCAGACAAATTCATGACCTCTCTGAGGGATAGTGTTTTCCTACTGACCTTTTGGATAGTCTTTTTAAAGCAAGATTTGTGCGCATCCATAGAGGCATTAATGAATTCGTCCATATGGTCTCTCAGATCCTCCAAAAAGCTAGCTTCCTCCGATTTTTTCTTTCGGCATGAGGCCATGGCTTGATCAACTGACCCCAGCTTTTCGGATTGAGGTTTTTGTGCTTCCATTTTGTGTGGAAAATCTCTGCAGACTAGGCATGTCATTGTAATGTACAATGTATAAAACATTTAAAAGCAGACAGTATAATTAAATGGAATCTTCCTCTATCATTTTTTTTTGGCATAAAACACATAATTCAGCTGAATGAGATCAGGATCATGAGTTAAAGCAACATTAACAATCATATAGAAATGTTTAGACTCCTATAAACTACTACTACACTCTTTTGCTGGTCTCCGTACATATAAGATACAGCTCATAAAAAACATAATAGAAGTGAAAAGATAATCTTGTTCTCATTCTGTTGAGCAAAAGAAAATGAATTATCAAAACCGGTGAACAGATCTGCAGCCCTCAAAGTTGTTGACAAAGGTGAGCCATATAAAACATCATGTTCATCTACAATTGTTCAATGAATAAATTCTCATTGCAGTTTAAGTCCTGTGATGTTAAGTTATGACAGCATAAAATGCATGAAACATACATTGGACCAATCACATTCATGCTGACACATGCCGATCTCCTCTTCATCATCTACACTATGGGTGAGATAAGGTACATCATACAAATGCATACCAACTCCAAAATCTTGATTAGCTTTATTTATACTTCTTTTGGAATGGATCATCAATGCTGAATTGACATTATTAATTACCACTAAATAAATTCAAAGTGACTATTTGAACCACTGTATGAATAATTAGAGTTATAAACAACCATATAATTAGTCAATAACGACATAACTTTCACACAAAGCAATGAAGCATTACAAAATGCTTCATGTAGTGGATGACAGAGAAGCCTATATGAACAACTCGTGAACAAAATATGGTGTAGAAGATACAAAAAATGAAGCATCATTGCAATTTTTTTCAGATGGTGTAGCAGCAGTGAGAGGTCAGACATGTTTGCATAATTCTGACCTTAATGGCATTTGGGTTCTCAAGTATTTACTTTGGCTCATTTAACTTCAATATTTTTTGAGAAAATCTGCAATTAGCCAGCTGTCAAATTAGGAGTCCTGATGTGCCAGCTGAAGAGTCTTAAGGTCTTCAAATTTTGAGTCTCAGTTGCTTAACAATTGAGACATTTTTTCTCTTATTAATTTGATGCATAACAAGTACCTTCCCATTAACATGCCAGTAGACTCTCCTCTTTCTTTTAGCAAGTTGACATAGAAGGGTTCAACATGTTGCAAGTCCAGTGAAAGAAGGCTCAGGTCGACCCGGCGATCCAAGCAAGTTGACATAGAAGGGTTCAACATGTTGTACAAGTCCAGTGAAAGAAGGCTCAGGTCGACCGGGCGATCCGACTCAACCGGATGACCAAATTTGACCTGTTCAACCTTCATTTTTAATATTCAACTTCAAACTATCTTCATTAGAGACATTCTAAAAGAGATCGAGTTGGCATAAATCTTCCTGATAATACCTGGTTCTATACAAAAAAAGATTAGATGTATTTTTCTTGCTGTTGAAAGTTAAAACTATTAATAGGTGCAATGTTAAAGCCAGAGTGACATATTAATGGGTAACACAACCTAAACCTACATGCCATGTGGGTTAAGCCCCCCACAGAATATTTAGAACATGCTTCTTAGAAATAGATAATAACTTATACACTATCTGAAATCATAGCAGACATGCAATATGAGGCTATTCTTTCGCAAAAAACAAACAGTAAAAATATAATACAAATCATTATAGTCAAAGGCAAAAGCACCGGGCGCTAAAAGGCACCAAAGTGTCAAAATGCTTGAGGCTCCGAGAGAAGCGAGACACCCATGCATATTAAAATTTAAAAAATATATCATGATTGATAAATATGATTATTAAAATAAAAATAACACATCAAATTCATTTAAAGTATGAAACTACAGTATTCACATCTAATAACAAAAATGACAAAACAAAACAAAATTAACATCGCTTATGTGGTTGTGGGTTGCTATCGGTTGGAAGGGGAAGAGGGAGGAGGAGGAAGGAAAGGGGGCTGTGGTCTGGGAGGGGAGAAGAAGGGGATGACACACGCGGCGGCGAGGCAAAGAAGAGGGGAGGGAGAGGGCTGCAGCGAAGAGGGGAAGAGGCTGGCGGCGGGCGCGGAGGCTGTGGCGAAGGAGAGGAAGAGGGGAGGCAGGGAAATACGGTGGCGGACGCACGCGGTCCATCGGAAAGAAACAGAAATGTCCCAAGAACAAATTAGGCTTGGATATATAGTTAAACTTCACTATTTTTCTGCAGGAATTCAGAGATAAGCATCACAAATTTGGGGAAAATGAAAGCAGGTAATCAAGAATCATGACAAGAACAGATTATAATTGTCAGATCATATATATGAACGAAGTTTAAGGCAATACAAAGAGATAAAATAAGAGGAAACAACCCTAGAAATTCACAATCCGCAACGACGACACTAATAAAGATCGAAACGAAGGTAAAGATGGAACGAAGTTTAAGGCAATACAGAGAGATGAGATCGAGAGGAAACAACCCTAGAAATTCATTCACAATCCGCAACGACGACACTAATAAAGATCGAAACGAAGGTTAAGATGGAGAGGGAGACGCCCACCTAATTTGAGAGAACGGAAGAGATAGGACGAAGAACACAGCGTCGTCCTTGGGGTTTTATAGTAGACGCGGAGCCGTCGGTTTTGGCATGCGCCTTTAATCTTGAGAAAGGGGGCAGGAAGACGGGGCGGATCGTATTCCTTCCATATCCGACCCGATAGATCTACGGGTCGGATATTTGCAAGTCCGACCCAACCCAAACTTTAATATATTTTTCTTAACGGCATATTTGTCCCCTTTGATATATATATATATAGACATATATTACTCCCTGATATCCATTCAACAAATCCGAAAAATTATTTTTATTTTTCAGCAATTATTTGACCCATTATATTTGTCAATAATTTTTATACCAACAATCAACTCACAGAGATTTAACTACAATGATACTATATATTTTTGATTTTACAGGAATATAAATTGCTAGGCTTAAACTTAGAGGGGATAAATAAGAAAGTCACTAACCTTAGAGGAATATATACACAGTTTTACCCTGTTGATAATAGAAGATTATATGTTAAGTAGAAGCATTTGCATGCTAATTATTCCTATTGAGAAGATGGTTTCTTGGATATGCATACTTGAGATTAAAACTAGTAAAGGCCTAAAAAAATGCTTCTAAGAAAGTGTACTCGATGTTTGATGGGATGATAGTGATGGTTGAAAGAGATGGGGAGGATAAGAACAAGGCATGGATATCAGAAAACATTCATATTATTCTTTAAGAAGATTAAGACATTGGGAGATATGCATATAGATCACAGTTTATGTTATGAAATAAATATACTTTGGTTTGGATTAAAAAAAGCAAGGGAATACTTTAACAAGAAAATTAAACACAGAGGAGTTGTCAGTGATCAGCATGCTTCTTCTCAAAGAGACAGTCAAAAACAGAACAAAGAGGTATATAGATGAGAAATAGTGTAGATGCAAGTAGTAGTTTACAAGGGATGCTCGAGAAAGATAAAAAAGGAATTAAATGAACCACTTACGAATGACAATTAGCAAAACAAAGGATTAAACTACACAAACAGGGGAGAAGGGGAACAAGTCAATTCTCTGAAAGAAGGCCTAACTTGTATGCAATATGCATAGTCTGCAGCAGAGTGTAACTCAGAAATGTGAAATTATATTAAATAACTATCAAATATACAAAGAAAAATGCATGCCCAGGAAAACTTGCATGGACATAGTGTGCCTGTTCAGACAAATAATGCCGATCCCACCAACATTTGAAACAGTTGGACATTTGACAAGAACTGGCACTAAATTACTAGTGCAAGACATTATGCCGCTTTCAGTATGGTAAGCACAGAAGCAAAATAATGTTTGATGGTATCACCAGTATCGTGGCACACCCAGTTTCAAAAATGTGTTAGCAGTGTACATATCTATGATGTGTTCAGGATTGGTCGATCCCGTTCCAGAATTGCTGAGTGCATGCCATTATGCTGCTTTCAGCATGGTAAACACCAGAAGCAAAATAATGTACAACAGTATTCTATTATCATGGCACACACTATTCCAAAAATGTGCCGGCAGTGTGGGTATCTGCAGTGTTTTCAGGATAGATTGAAATCAGCTGATTCGAAGTGGAATCAGCTGCTGTCAATGTGATCTCCCCCAAGAAATCAGGCATCTACAGGAAGTTGGCCGGAAAATGCTAGATCTTGGCTGGACCCTGGAGATCAGCTAGAATTGACCAGAATCAGATAAATTTTCTTAAAACTTGGCAATCCGGCTGATTTAATCAAATATAGAGAGAGTGTCTATTGCAGCAGGAATTAGCAGGTATGCCCAGTGTAAATGATGGATGATGGTGATCTTGAGGAGATGAGAATAGCTATAAGAGTAAGTAGAAGATCCTTATCGAGGACATCAGGAGATAACCATCAGTTCTTGTACAGTCATTCAGCTTCAAAACATATTGGATATCTTCAAAGGGCGATTGGAAGCAGAAACAAAATTAAGGTTTCACAAAGTGCCAATGTATAAATAAGCAGTGATTAGTAAAGTCAGGGATGTATTTGTCACATGCTATCAAAAACAGAAATCAATGCATCCCAAGTTAAAGACTGTAACACAAGAGCTCACGATAGATATATGGTTTCATCATAGTCATATTCCCTTCCATACAGCTGATAATTCTTATTGTCAAGATATAAGGAACATCATTCAAAACAAAGGCCAAGGGGTTTATATCCTTACTGGCAGAGATCTAGAGGACACAGTATGATTTATTATAGTCGATGAGATCAAAGTTTGGGTGGGAACAGATCATAAAATACCAGGACAAGATGGGTTGTAATCTAAGATTTGATGCATAGATCCCTTATGTCTCACGAGAACTGTATTTTTTAAGTCAGTAATTGAAAACATAAACAAGCAAAATATATTTATGGTGAGAACAGAGTTGTTCAGATAGTTGCTGATAAGAGATCACATTTCAAAGCAGCTGGTAAATCATCTCAATTCATGCATGCTTTTAAATAAACATATTTATGGTGATTTCTGATTCCTTGATGACCAGCCCGTATAATTTATTAAACAACAAAATAACTCAACCGTATCAAGAAATGAAAGAGAGCATGTTAATATATGAGAAGCATTTCTGACAGAATAGGAAACAATCCGATTAATATATTCACATCACTTCAGGAGAATAATAGGAGCAAAGTGATCAAAGAAAACGCCAAGATAAGATAACAAACCCCAAAGGAATTCCTTTTTGCGAATGTGCAGATAAGGAAAAGCCGGAAAAGCAAAAGATTTCAATATGATTAAATGAAAAGTATCCATTTAATCATCATATAATTGATCACGGCTCGAGGGGGGAAAAAGGGAACAGATTAGAGAACGGTACTGGGGGTTCTTCGCCGTGATGATGACCCTCGGAGAGGTTATAGATCGAGAGCATAGGTTATCTTCTCCCATTTCGCGGTCTCGTCTGCAAGGATCACAACAACTAAGCATAAATTCCGACACCAAAACACAAAAAGAGAAACAAATCCCCAGCTCACGACGGTGGTCAAACAGATCAAAACCTAATCGAAACGGAAAGAGAAAACGAGAGAGTGGAAACGCTACGGGCGTCATCGTGAGCGGAGGGTGAGAAGCTCCGCCAGGTTGGGGCGACGGCGCGTCCATTCGCTCCTCGGCGAGGAAGAAGCGAAGACGATCGGAGGCCGAATCTCGCGCCTAGCTTGGTTGCGAGGTATAAGCCAACGGGTTATCTTTATCCTTTGGGAAAACCCGAATCCGCTATCCGAACCCAAACCCGACCCGAATACGATGGACGAAATGAGATGTCAGCCAAGTCAGAGGATTGCAATCATACCCGTATGTGATTCGAAAGTACGACTGGGGCCCATTTGGACCCGATGGAACTTCCACTCACAATGCGTGTAAGTAAAACAGCTAACAGACACACAAACGTGACTCGCTGCGTTTGGTGTCAACTTATAGATAGCATTTTGTATTATTTCATTAATGTGTTATATTATGTTCATATTATCTAAATCTATAATGGTTCATTTTTATTTTATTTTTAAGGCATTAGATTATTTGATACCTATATTATTTTATATTCTAATAATTGTATTAAGTCTATCAATCCTTATAAGTCGGATGAACAGTTTATTGTATGGTTAGGGATGGATAAATAATTTATTTTAATATGACTGGAAGCCTCTTAATTAGTCCTATAAGGTCAATCTGATACATCAGAATTTTGATTCCTTTTATGTCAATTAATACAAATCTACAATTATGTTTAATAAATATTATGACCGACATCAAATAGTTAGAACATCACGATTTTATTATTGTCTACTATCAGCTGAAAATATTTTGTTGGTTCTTTTTTTTTTGTTTTTACATAACTTCAATTTTTTTAATTATTTTAATTTTCATGAATAAGTCTACACAACAATAATAAAATCGTAAGTCTTAACTATTTAGGGTTTCATGAACAAGTCTCTTATTACAAAAAAATTACTTCGAGTTCATTAGCCTCAATCAGAAAGTAAACAAGCTGACATCTTCCATAAGGTACAGTCAAAGAAACAAAATTAATTTGAAAGACTAAATCCATACATTAATAATTATTTAGTTGATAGTATTAGTAGATACATTATGTCTAACCTAAAACTATACTGAGAAAAAGTGATGCTTTACTGAAATGAAGAAGTGGTCTTACAAAATGGATTTCAAAGCAGTCTTGTGATTGTATTAGTCTCTTCTTTTGTGCATTCTTCCTTCCTATGTATTGGTTAGAAGATTAGAGGTTGACAAACTCTGCATTGGTAGAAAACTCATGAATTAGTCATTATTCATTTCTATTAATAGAATAGAATGTAATCTTCATTCCAATGAGAAATATGATACTTCTTTTTTTTATCATCTAATTGACTTAATACCTTATCATTCATGATACTTTTTTTCTATCGAAAAAACTGATATGTAGGATATGAAAATAGAGACGAATGGAAGATTAATCTCACATTGCTAATATTTAAAATAGTTGAATGACATGTAATAAATTTGACTCAACTAAACAGCTCAGATTTTTTAAATACATTGATGTCAAGTAACATGAATGTTAACCTTATCAATTCCCCTCAAAATCAAATTATAAATCCCTGAATAAAAAAATTTCAACATAGGAGTAAAACCAAATAATTAATTTTTATCTAAATTAGCCAAAATTAAGAAGATATCATTCTGAATCCGAGAAATGCTTTGAGTTGCTGTCAGTGGCTGAACTGGGGTTTTATTATGCAGACAAAAAGTTCTGTCAAGTGATCCTGTCTATGAGATTGGATTAATACTTTTGGCTGCATCTGTCTGATTAAAGCATGTACTGGGAAAAATCTTTCTCTAAACCTTGATAGTGCTGCAAAACTATTAGCCTTCTTGTAATGGTTTGGAATAAAAGAAAATGGATTCTGATGTTCCTTGACAAGCCTGCTATCAGGAAAGCTTGATTGGGTTACCACAAATCCCAAAAGCTTAAGCTTTTAGAAGAACACCAAAACTCGATTAACCTTTTAACATCATATTCTCTATGATTGTGAGGATTATTGATACCATTTGTGTTTTCTTTATATATCTTGCAAAGTGTACAGTTTATAGATTTAGCAGTGGCACCACAAACTCCTTTTTGTTTTGCATGTACAATTTGCATAGGTTTTTGTTTGAGCAAAAAAGAAACAAAATGTCTTCAGATTTAGGAGTCCTTCTCACCATCAGAAATATAAAATATCAGCAGTAAACATAATGGGGTTACCAAATAGGCTGCAATCTTCAGCAAGTCTTCAGTCTCCTTTGAGATCACACCAATTCTAGACCAGTCCCCACTGTACCTGATCCAGTGCATCACAGTATGAGTTTTGGAAGTAGAATACTGGATTAACTACAGGAGATTAGATTACAGCAAATGGCAGCTAAAACTTTGTGCAGTGTACAGAGATATGCAGTGAAGGAAACTTATTCTTCCATAGCAAGTGATTACTTGAATTGCTAGGTTGAATACAAGATCTTCCTTTTGTATAGGGAGTAGACAACAATTACGGATGGAGGTGTAATCATAATTTAGGAACACTACACAAATGAGGGCAACCTAATCTCTGCCTCTACTTCTTGATTCATCAACCAGATGTTCTAAACTTGCTGGATACTTGGCCATCATTTTGAGGTTCTCATGTATATTACCACAGCTAATTTGGATACTATACTCTGCATTGCAGACAAGCATTCAGCCTACCATGTTCCAAAAATTCTGTCTTGATGGAGCACATCTATTGGACTTGTGATGGCACTAATTAGCTTGGGCTAATTATATTGATGATTGCAGACATTATTTATATATAAATAAATCTAATTGTTATTGATTGGGAAACTAAAGAAAAAGTTCCAATATCCTACAAGCAATTAGTTCTATTCAGGGGAAGAAAGAAAAAAGGCAGCAGAAGAAGGAATATATATTGTGAAACATTCCAATTATATTCAGGAAAAGGTCACTTAACCTCATTATCATATCTCACAAGAGCTGCAAGTCTCGAAGCTTTATAAGCTTTGGTATGGGAAAATACTTCACAATCAATTTGATATGGAGGAGAAACACAAAAACATATGCATGCCAAAGATATGTTTTTTTTCTCCATCAATCAGTTCATTCACTACAAAGATGTATCAAAAGACAAATTATTTGTCAGGAATCACCAATGAACATAGAGGCTTTGGTGAAGCATTAGTCATCATCATTTTCAGTGGAATTCATTATCAATTAGAAAATAATGAAATTTCCTGACACCAACTCTGATTTAAGAGCTCCATAAACTCATCCTTGTTGCACAAGTTGCTCAAGCAAAACACACACCAGTACGAACTACGGTGTTAAGGCTTACCCAGCATCGAGGAATCCCAGTCCAAATAGGGCAACAGCAGATCTGGCAAGAACAGCTTTGGGTGCCCTCAGGGAGAAGGTTGTTTCTCCTGCTTGGGAGTCTCCTCCAATGTTCTCTTTCTTCGCCCGTGCAGGTTTGAGTAGCCTCCGGTTTCTGCTGCATGGAAGAAGGTGGGGAAACCACCTGAAACGAGGGGCAAAGCTCTTCCCCGACACTATCATGCTTCCCTTGTCCTGCAGAGGATTGAGCTCAGCGGTGGGGATCGGCGGAGCCGACGACAACAACAACGCGGGCAGCCACTCGAGACTTGGATAACGTTTCAGTATGTGTTGTGTTCTTTTGGTGCTTCCAGAAACAAGACGCAGAAGTGTTTTTTGTTTTTGTTTCCATGAACTTATATATATATATATATACATATATGTATGTATATATATGTATATATGTATATATATATATGTATATATGTACATGTATATATGTACATATATATATGTACATATATATATGTA
>LVTN01000564.1:115594-170888 GCA_001649415.1 Musa itinerans | reverse complement strand
ATATTTATACATATATATATATATCTATACATATATATATATATAAAGAATAAGAATAGATGAAACATTCGTTGAACGCATAGGTTAACTAATCAAACTATAAGCTTAATAAATTTGTAAAAATAATATAATTATCTATTAAATATAAAATTTATAGATTAAAAAAAAAAAATTGATGATGACGAAATTTAAGCCTATGATTTGTCAGAGTCTCTCTCAACTAAGCTAATCAGTCCTATATCAGATGATGTTTTGGATCCCTAAATCTTTGATAAGTAGGTTTGATAATGAAAAATATTATAGATAATATTATAAAAACTATTTTTATAATACAATAAAAAGAAATGACAAAAGAACATAGTCGTGAGATAAAGAGAAATGAATATAATAATATTTTTCTCTTTTCATCTTGATAATGAGAAATACTTCAATACATTTGGGAAAAAAAATCAAATATTTTGATAACAAATAAAGATCTTAATTGCCACGATCCTGAACAAAAATCTTTATGCTGATAGGATATGAAAGATCAAATTCTTTGCATTACAACACTCATGCATTAATCTCAAATGTTATTGCCAATGAATGTTTGGATTCAAAAATTGTATCATGCTGTATTTTCTACCAGTGACTGGCACTAACACCAATCAACCAACAAAATTCTCAACAGCACTATCATGAACTAATTGTGGTTTTTCATATTTAAGCGCAACTCACACTTGCATCACAATTTAATTTATTTTGTCCTCGTAATATAACATTAGAATTTATATGTCGCAATGTATGGATTGGATCTAAATTATATTAGAGGTTTCAGCATCTATCTCGAAATATCCCAATTAATCTCATGTCAAAAATAGGTATATTAATGTTATTCCATAAAATTTGGATAGTATGATCATGTGTGTACCAATTATGAGTTTTTCATTGATTACTAACTCATCAATTTTATTTGATCTAAATCATTAATCAAAATATTTAAACTAAAATTAATAATTATATATTTATCAAATATATTTGATCTAAATCATTAATCAAAATATTTAAGCTAAAATTAATAATTATATATTTATCAAACATTTATAAGTCAATCATAGTCTTATCTATTTTCCACATGAGACTAACCATGTTGTTATAATGATGATTACTTTTGATAGCTGTAGGAGTTTTACAATGCAAAGCATGCAAATAGGAAATAGAAAAAGCTTAAAGGGATTGGATGCAAAATATTTGGATCTGTTTAGAGGTAATAACAAAGATAAGAGTAACAAAGTTCTTGTTTTTGGATAGCAATAGTAGTAGCTTAAATATCCCAAATTGGTAGAGAATGGTCCATGTAGAGACACATTTGGGAGTTTCTCTAGCAAATTCTTACAATATCACAAGACAATAATTGCAGGTGCATGTGATGAATTACTTTGTCCAAGGCAAGGATGTGAAGTTCTACATGTATATGAGCTGCAACAGACAGATTCATAGTGGTGTACATATGTATATGTTGGATATCCCATAATATGGTTCCAAGGTGTGTAACTCCATGATGCAATAAGCTCCAAGTAGAACCAATGGAAGGAAAAGAGAGTGAGATCATAGAGGTTCATGAAAAATCCACCTTTGAATCATAGCCAAGCATTGCTTTGGCCTGTACTCTGGAGCTGTGTGACCACCACCCTACACAAAATAAATATATAAATCACCAAAAAATAAAGAGCAAGACAGATTTGCATGAAACATAACCTCCCTATTTATCTTAAATCTGTTCTCCTAGCCCAAAAAACAAAAAAATTCTGGTTTTGATTAACTCGCCTTCACAGTAGCAAATGTCAAATTGTTGGCATATTTCATTGTATACCTAGTAAACAAAGATCATGGTACTCAGAATGAGAATGTAGCGGTATTGTTATAGGAGAAATCTTTGAACCACAACATCTTTGACCACTGTTACAAAGCTCACCCAGCAACTTGGCCTTCTACATGCCAAGATCTCCAATCATCCACAAGCGAGAAGTTGAGAGATTTTATCCATGCCTTTGTGCCCACAAATGGTATGTAGAGGTCGTGATCACCGCTGTATGTGAAGAGGCCACAAGAAACAGTGAGATGCTGTTAAGTGCAACATCACATTTGCATTGATCGGTATCAACACTGTATTAAGTATTACCTGTACACCAAAGCACGGAAGCCTCTGGTTGTAAGGTTGAGATGATACTCTAAGGTACTTTTGAGTTCCGTTGCATATGGCAAATCACTGTTGCACCGCTGCCATTCTTCGACTGTTCCCTGCATCATCATCAATTTTTTAGTCTTATGTTTAAGCAGAAGAATGAGTTAATATTGGAGAAATCAGGATAGCGTAAAGCTGCAGCTGCTGCCCAAGATATTTTACTCCTTGTTAAGGGATGAGTACTTAAGTCTATTATTGATAGGGGAAATATTCTCAACCAACACGTTGCTGCTTGATTGACGTAAACAAGACAAAGCCTGCCCCTTTGGTCCGCCCATGTAGACATAAGTCCAAAAGAGACGGTTTTGGATTGTTCCCTCAAAAAATATTATATGTGATATTCCCCTCCTTTTTACCTGGTACAAAAAGCTATCTTCGGCACAATAATCAAGGTAGAAAATCTTTTTACTATTTTCACCCATCCACCTCGAGCCTCACTTGAGTGCCAGAGGGACCAAGTCGGGAAATCCACACCTGACCTCAGTCTTTGTGCAAATCATCCACGTGAGCACATCCACCTCAAGTCGAGAGAATTCCATAGATCCCTTGCCAGCCACCTCATCACTCCTACTGACGTGGACTTGAACCACATAAGGTTGACTTGGACGTCACCGATTTTTCTCCTAACAATTACTAAACCCGAAGCTGCTGCCCCTATGAAGTTTATTCCTTTTGCCTGGCTAGGTGCCAAAACTGGATTTGCATTTATGGAGTGCAATGCATTCAAGTTCTACAAGAGAAGCATTCTTTCTGTTTGCAGAATCTACTCTGGCCTAGGTGGCCTTCTTGACTGTCTCTCAACTTGGAAAGTTGTCCATTGTTCCTAAGCAGCTTTCAAGTTTAGCTGTTTGTACCCTGTTGGAGCTATATGGATGCAAATTTGGTTGGGAAGAAACAATTTGGTGTTCACGTTTATTACAGAAACAACTTGCAGCAATGTCAATTTGCACAGCTCCCGGTCAACTAATCAAGTTTATTACAGAAAGAAGAAATCTTTTTTGTTGCTTAAATTAACCGGGCATGATACTTGCTCCTCTTGTTTTCTTTCTTTTCATCTCTCTTTCCTTTTTCTCTTTTGTAATTCCTACTATGTTTTTTATAATAAAAACTATTAAGTTGTTCCACCAATTTTTTATAATAGATCTTTCTTTTTCTCTGCATCTTCGTTCTCCCTTTTTTTTGAACTTTTGAGAAGCTTTATTCTCCAGTGTGTTATCCTCCTCATGTCCTTACATAGAAATGCAATAATCTTACAGTAATAGCTTCAATGTGGCACATTTTTTTTCCATTCTCATTTTCTATATTTAAAGAACTAATTTACTTCTGGTAATAAAAAAGAATTTCAATCAAGAATGCATTTGAACCAAGCCATTGCTCAATCTTCTGAAACTTTCTTGTTCTCATTATATATATGAAGGGTTTGGAAGAGCATACCTTCTTGATATGGAGAGCCTGTCTCACAGCATTGCTATTTGCCCAATAGTAGGACAGAAAATAAGCATAACCCTGCAATAAGAGATTGTTGATGTGTAAGCAAAAAAGGCTTGAAGATATAAGAAAAGCAAAAAAATTATTAGATGTATGGCAGATGTGTGTTCATACGAAGGATGACTATCTACATCCAAGTGATTGCTAATATATGCAGGCTTTCATCGATGTGAAAAAGCTGTTAGTACATTAATGGGCTGCACAGCACTCTCAAGTGCACCGGCTGTGAATGAGTGATAAAATCCTATGACTTTATCTAAGAAAATAAATAGGGATTTGATCGCTTCGAGGGGATCAACCTCCAAGTTGACCAAAGGCTTTGAGTTATATGTAATTACTTGAGAAAAATAACCAAAGGCATTACATATATTTAGAGTGTTTATCTAAGAAAATAAATAGGGATTTGATCGTTTCGTGAGGACCAACCTCCAAGTTGGCCAAAGGCTTGAGTTATATTTAACTGTTTGAGAAAAATAACGAAAGGTATTACATATAGATAGAGTGATTAATCCTTAACCAACTAAGACTAGGATTTCCAACAAAAAAAAAAATAGCAATTCTTAATTTGCCATACCAGAGGACTCCTGCCATAATTATGCTATATCAAAGGACTCCTAACATAATTAGGAAAAACTAAATAGGATATTAAAGATTAATATCAAATCCCAAAAATTAAAGACTCCTAAAATTAAGGAATCCTAACAATGAGAGAGATACAGACTTCAGTTGGAGGACTAGTACTCACTCTGCAGTTTAGATCAGGAACAGGTGGTGGCTTAAGTAGATCCATGTACTCCTTCAGTGATCTTCTATCTAGAATCATATCCTTTGGTTTTGGTGATGCCAAAGCACATTTTGGTTCCAAAATATGATTCTCATAGATCTCTGAACAAAACTGCCGGCAGAATACATCAATTTAACATAATTTTTGCCATTCAAACAATTAAGGTACATAAAAAACCTCACGTTCTCAAAAGTCTCAAGACACGATGCACATTGCACAGTGGTTGGATTTCGATGGTCTTGCCCTTTGCAACTTCTTTGTATCATCTGAAAAGAAATAATTTGCTGTAAGATGTTACTCTTGAACATTTACATCTGGCTTGTGCCTAATCAGAGTGAGATTACCTCAAAGACACCATCTGATATAATTCCCACACCATGAGCATAAGGCACTCGAGAATTCTCATCAAAATTTTCGCCTGTGATTGGGTTGCCAATTAGGTAACCCTGAAAGTGGCAAAATAAGAGAGTTGTTACTAAAATCTTTTGTTCCTCCTTTCTTTCTGAACAAAAAAAGAAAAAGGACACCATGAAAGGGTATGAAAGCAGCTACAGCAGCAAGACCATATTTGTGCAGAATTTGTGAATTAATGAATCTGCTCTCGAGCAAAACCATCATTCAATGTGCAATGAGTAATGGTTATGTTTTCAGAAATTAATTAGGATTCTGTACATTCCCTGAGAAACTAGAAAAGATGATTGAAATGGAAAAGAACATTAAAGTTTCATTCAGTGATACATTCATATCCCTTTAAAAGATAAAACAATGATCAATAAAGAAAAAGCAGCAATTTTTGTTGACCAATGCAAAGAAAATTACCTTAAGATTTAGTTGCTTGTTTCCAACTTTGGTACCTGGGTTTTAAGAGAATTACATCAGTAAAGCATAATTAACTTTCATACATTCATACACAGATCACACTTCTACACACTCAGCCACCCACATGCTTACCTGAGCACTTGCAAGCACACATAGAGACATTGTCCTTTAGTTATGTTCTTGTAGGCATACATATATGTCTTCATTGATTGCTCTATGTCCATAGCAATGTATTAAATCTTTTATGGTTAAATATAATTTACAAAGTAAGCCAGTTTTACCTTAGAAATTATACCACTGTATACAAGGTTTTGAGACTAATAAATAGATCAACTGTGAGAGATGACAGATATGATAAATTTGATGTAACTGTTTAGATCTAGATAGGTATTGGCTAGAGTTTGCTCATCCAAATTAGAAGGAAATCTCTTCACTTTGCTTGACATTTAAAGATAAAAAGTGAAATGACAACCTATAAAATAAATGATGCATTATTATCTTGTGCCTGGTTTCAATACTTTTTTGAATAATAAATTTGAAATTCCCTTTCATTTTGACAAAAAACTTATTGCCTCTTGTCTCATCTGTGGATTAATTTGATCTAACATGACTTGGAGTTCTCTCACAAATGAACTGATATAACAAAATCTTAAATCTTTCTTTTACTGAAGCTAGTTTTCATCCTAGAAGCCTATCCACTTCAGGAAACAGAAGTTATGAGAAGAATGCAGAAAAGCTATTTCAGAGAAGCTATTCAATGGATTTCATTTATTCCAATACCACAGACTTGCCCAAGCTTGTGCTATGAAAACAAACTTCTTATTCCAGAAAAACTGCAGACAAGGAGTTGACTTGAAGTTACCTTCGGATACGCGGTAAGCAACGATGGGAACAATCTTTCCACCATATGAATCTCCGGATATGTAGAGAGGGTTGGAGAGGAACTGCGGGTGATCAATAAACCACTACACAAAGAATTTGGGGTATAATTGTAAGGCAACACATTTTTTTTCTAAAATCTGAATTGTGTTCAGAATACACTCAGGAATCAGGATATGAATCAAATAATTAATCATCTCACCTTTATGAGAAACTTATAAACATGTTCCGACCAAGACATGTCATTGGCATTATAACCTTCGTAACGACGTGAAAATGAGAACCCTGACCCAACCGGAGAGTCTAGAAAGATCATGTTGGCAACCTGAACATGGTTTTGCAGCAAAAAGAGATTTACATAAGTGAATACAGAGAAATGAGTAGTAGCAGAGTACATCACAAAGAAAATGATAATATACAAATCTAGAAACATAAAACAATTCTTCTAAATAAACAAAGACGATAACCATATTTGAAAAGACAAGCAGAATCACATCTGATATACCAAGAAAAGGCATTTCTCACCTTTGTCCAAGAATACGGATGATATACCAAGTTTGGCAAGCTTCCATTGTACTCCGCAGATACAAACTTTAGAGGACCTATGTTGGACACATGATGAACTTAGCACGCCTATCTATCTTTCAACAAGTTGCAGCCTGAACTTAGTAACAATACAATAAAAGGTGGCATAAAATGCTAAAATATGGTGAGAACAATGGGAAATATAAATAGGACCACTTAGAACAATGATGAAATGTTATCTGAAAATATGGCCTCGATAATGCTTTTCATATGAACATATAGCTCTCCGAGTTAAAAGAATAGAACTCAGATATTACGGGTTTAGGGGTTAACATGGGGCTTATCACACTAGCGTTTCACCTTTCTTCCTTCGTTCCGACCATCCATGGTGATGCGTAAGCTTAATCGATCCTCTCAATCTGTTAAGTTTAGCCTAACTGGTGCCAAATTCTTTTTTAAAGATCTATTATCTGACCCTGTTCATGAGAATAATCAATGATGAACAACCGCAATGAACATGTCACATTGATTCGTCCATTAAATGTCCATTTATTTAGTTGAGCTATGAGTAAGTGGAGGTAAAGAGGAGAACTTGTGAGATGAGGCTACGAAACGTCAGACGTACCAACTTCGAAGACTAATCCACTCAGGGCAGAGCACCTGGGGCCGCCGTTGAGCCAAAGGAGGAGGGGGTCCTCGCTCGGCCTGCCCTCCGACGGGATGAAGTAGTAGAAGAGCTCCGCGCCGTTCACCTCGTCCACTTCCACGTACCTACAGCAGCAATAAGCAGCACAGCATTCATGGAGACCGAACCGTGCCGGTGAGGAAGAGGCAGATAAGAGAGTCGGTCGTACCCTGTCTCCAAATGGAAGGGAAGGGGGCCGCGGAATCCGGGCAGGTGGGTGACGGTGGAAGCGGAGAGAGCAGGCGAGGGCGCAGAGACGACCACGGCGAGGAGGAAGAGGAACAGTTCTGCAACCGCAATCCATGTTGGTTGTGGCTCACGGGATCGATGGCCGAGGCGGGCAGAGCTCGCCATTCTTCCGGACTGATTCGCTCAAAGCGGCCAACACCATGGCGAAGTTTATATACGCCCTGGACATGTGGCGCGGGACCCGAGTGATGACCCACCTACGTGTGTCCACCTCAAACCGTGCAAAAGACCACGTCCGTTCGTCGCCGCATCTAATCCGCATGACGTGGGTGCTCTCCATCCACTGCCCTCGTCCACAGCGAATTGAAACCTGCGGCCTTCCTTGCTCGTGCAATCTTAACTCCAACCATGGCAGTCACTCCCCTGTCTTAGCAAGCTGACAGTTCCATTGCCCCGTTCATGGCTCTCAAAATTGGAGCTCTGTCTACAATGAACAGGCAATTTCCCAGCTCTGCTGCAGCTTCACTTGTTCTTCCAAGACCTGTCACCAAGTCAGTGTACCGAAATGACATCGGAAGAAGAGGGCTATTGACCTTGCTCATATCCACAGCAACTGTTCCTGAAGTCACAGATCCAAAGAAGGCTCTTCTCCAAGGTATCACTCACGCTTGTCTGCATCTATCTTTCATGCTGTCACTGATCCATTGTGTCTGTTGCCAGAGTACCTGAAGAGATCCAAGGAGAACAAGGCCAAGAATGACAAAGAGGTTATCATTTTCATTCCTTGCTTACACACTGCAAACAAGCTTTTAGGTTTCAGAAATCTATGAGCTGGGAGTTGATAGGTTTCCGTTTTCTCAGAGGCTGGATGACTACTACAAGAGGAACTACAAGGATTACTTCGAGTTCATAGAAGGTTCATTGAAAGACAAGAACGAGGAGCTGTTATCTGAGTCAGAGAAAGACATACTCAAGTGGCTTCAGAAGAACAGGAAATGAAATGCTGGTTAATCAGTATCAGTGATGCAAACTCTGAATTCAATGGTTAAATTCCTTGCAACGTGTGCTAATTATAATGAACGCCTACTCTTGTACTGTGCATTTAGTCAATGATCAGAATGCAGTGATTTTTCCTGAACTATATGTTAAATTACTTCAATATAAACAGATGATTCCTTTGTCATGTGGATTGGTCAAATCCATCTCAGTTTTGTGACCCCAAATCTGATTCATTGAGATCTGTTAATGTATTCTTTGTTTATTGAACCCCAATTGTGGGTTCCTTGACACTCTGATCATTGATGTAATTAAGTAGAGGAAAGGAGTCTGTCAGATATTATAAGTCATTAGTGTTTGTGTAAGTGCAAGTGTTGCATATTAGATCAAGTCATTAGTGTTTGGCTTTGACTTCTATGTTGGCAGATATTATAAGTCAAACTATGCTATTGGTGTTTGGCTTTGACTTACATAAAGTGGACTTACAGAGTGAACAGAAAGTCAAAATTAGAATTTGAAGTCGGATTTGTGTCGATCTGATACTTGGGAAGGATAAAAAGCCTCGGCAATCGAAGTCGACTTTGCACCCAAATCACTTCACCTCTTGCGTTCTTCTCGGGTTGATCATGTTGGAGATGTGACATTAAATGACTTCAAATGCAACAACACCATATAATAATACCACTCCATTTTTCTTCTTTCGCATGTCCACAGATCACATCGATTGTGTGCCGTAAACCCACCCACTCTTCTTCTTCTTCAAACAACATATAGTATATACAAATGATCTCTCTCTGTGATGCCGTGTTGATCTCTTGCACCTCTTCTTTAATCGAGTCACTGTGCCACTGGATCCAACCTTGCCGAGCTCCCTCCTCATCTCACTCCTCGATGAAGAACAGCAGCAGCCGCCCAACTCAAAGCTCCATGGAGATCCAGATCCATTGCCCCGCCCCCGCAACGAAGCTGCCGCGCAAGGTCTGTGCACCCGAGGAAGTCACCCTCCTGCTCAGGATCTTAGCTCTACTGCTTCTTCTCCTCCTCGTCATGTCCATCGCTACCACCTCCATGGACGACGAGCGGTTGTGGTCCTGGAGGTTCAGACCGCGGGAGGACGACGACGACTCCATGGCTTATCAGCCACCGGCCGACCTGATGCACAACATGAGCGACGGTGAGCTCTTCCAGCGTGCAGTGGACGTCAGCCAGTTGAGCCGGCATCGTCTCAGAATGGCTCCCAAGATCGCCTTCATGTTCTTGACCAAGGGAGCTTTGCCGCTGTCGCCGCTCTGGGAGAAGTATTTTGCCGGTCACAGTGGACTCTACTCCATCTACATACATCCCCGTCCGTCGTATCATGCCGACAACGCGTCGAGTTCCGTGTTCTACAGGCGGCAGATCCCAAGTAAGGTATCGAATCCTTCGATGACCAGTGGCTTCCCCTGTTCATGTCCTCGTCATGTTAACGATCTCAGCATCCAATCTGCAGGTGGTGAACTGGGGGAGCCTGTCCCTGGTGGACGCTGAGAGACGACTCCTCGCGAACGCGTTGCTCGACCTCTCGAACGAGCGATTCGTGCTGCTGTCGGAGTCCTGCATCCCGCTCTTCAACTTCAGCTTCACCTACCAGCACCTGATGAGCTCCAGGTACAGCTTCGTGGACGCCTTCGACGAGCCCGGCCCGGCGGCAAGGGGGCGATACCAGCCGAAGCTGGCGCCGGAGATTAACGTGACGGAGTGGCGCAAGGGCGCGCAGTGGTTCGAAGCGAGCCGCCAGGTGGCCGTGATCGTCGTCAACGAGACCCACTACTACGCCAAGTTCGACGAGCTCCGCGACGTGATGTACCTCCAGGACGAGCACTACATACCCACCATTCTCACCATCAAGGCGCCACATCTCATCGCCAATCGAACGCTGACATGGGCGTACTGGACCGGAGGATCGCATCCGGTGACTTTCGGGAAGGATGACGTGAGCGATGGGTTCCTGAGGAAGATAAACCAGGAGAAGAATTGTTCCTACAATGACCAGCCATCGACAGTCTGCTACCTGTTCGCCAGGAAGTTTGCTCCCAGTGCATTGGAGCCTCTGCTGAAGCTGGCACCCACTTCTCTTGGGTTTGGGTAGAGTGAAGACATGATGATGCAGATGATGCCCAAGTTACAGAGCATTAGGAAAGAGGAAGAGATTGAGAGATCACAACATCAAGGCATGAACAGATGAACATGATCACCGACAAATGTAACCACCAATCTCAGAAATTTCTAATAATAATATTCATACATTGTGCATTACTCTTGACAAGGCCACGAATCCAACTCCTGCTCATGAAGAACAAGCATTCCAAGTCCTGTTCTGGTTCAAGAACTTTGCTCCTGGAAGACGGAAGGAATCTTAATGAAACAGGAACCTTGTTCGTCATGGAGAATTAAGGTCAATACTACTCATGGAAGAGCTACAGCACCAGATGAACCGAAATGGAAAACTGGCCACAGCTCAGATTATATCGCCACTGGCTTCTTCTTCTTCTTCTTCTACTTCTTCTTCTTCTTCTTCTTCGCTTCTTTGCACAGCAGACAAAAACCTTGTCGAAGTTAAATCAGACGCCTGTGGATTTAACGGAGACAGTGCTCGAAGGCCAAACACAGTTGACCGGCCGCCAACCGCGGCTCCTTGTCGACTGCTCTCCTCCGTTGCGTTCTTGGCTTCTGCGCTGCTCGTCTTGCACTCGAGACAATGAGTCGTCATTGACAATGACATGCACAGTGATGCTTCTCCAAGGAATACATTGGGATTTCCCTCTGGTAACGAGCGCACCATTTGGTGCTTCGGTCAGTGGGAGACTAAGCGTCGAGAGAGGGAGTGGAGACGAACCGAACGCATTAGTTCTTCTGGGGACTTTAATGTGAGAAAATTAAAAGTGATGGCCTTTTTATAGGGCTGGGAAGAACGTAAAACATAAACAAAGGAGCTTCACAATTGTTGAAAGATCACTAAAATTTCTCCAGCCGGCAGCTCATGCGTTGCATCCGAGAAGGATTAAGACGTACATGGGAGGGTCTATAAAGGCTTCGAAGAAGAAGAAGAAGAAGAAGAAGAAGAAGAAGAAGAAGAATGCGATGGAGTAATATAGTCAATGCAGTCAATATGTTTAATGCATGCCAGTGACTTTTTTTTTTTTGTTGATATTTTATCATAATAGATTGCAGTAGTGTTGTAGGTCTCATTTTACTGTTGACAGTACCTTTGTTTTGTATTTTTTTAATATTTAACACATGTTGTCATAGGCAAAAGCGAAATATGTATAGAGGAATATGATCAAAACATTTTTGTTTTGTAAGTGTCACATGTTTATTTTTTTTATCAACTATCACGTGGTTAGTACCTTAAAATTCTCTTGATGACAATAAAACATCTATTATATGTCTAAGGATATATCATTGCTCGATTTTGTTGCTTGTGTGGCATGTGCATATTTACGTGATGACTTTATATGCAAAGAACTATCTTAGATTCTTTAACAAACATTTGATATGTGTGAGAGATATAGTAGAGTTACATTATGATTACGTGATCTTTTAAGAAAATAAATATAGAGACATATGAAATGAAGTCATTCAGTAAAACGAGCATTTGAGATTTATATTCAAATAAACGAGATCTTATCTCTTATGTGAGAGGTTTCACACGGATAAACGAGTTATGAAGAAAATATATGGATATAAAGGTTAGATAACTAAATTTGAACTATCACTTTTTATCATCGATCGAATTTGATATTATTGGATGCAAGCGAGAGTGATTGATAAAAGATAAGATTATACGAATTTGAGAATGGTTGATGGCCAATTGAAAGAGTTCTTGTAAAGACTTATAGAGGTGATGACTCAGTCTTAATGCCTTCGTCACATTAGTATTTGTATTAGTATTTAGAACTTACAAAGTTCATATTTATATTTTACAATACTTATACAGTGTTTACTTAAACATATTCTTTTCTTTTTACAGAGGATAAATGATGAAAACGAGCACTTATAAATAATAAACTGTCAAAATATTTACTAGTTAAGTTACTTAACACATTCTAAATATATCACATGAGATTACGAGCTCTCAATATTGTCTTAAATGTGTGATCTTAAACTTTACTTTTAGTTAGTTTATATATCTCTATGAAATTATTTCTTTATGGATGGACATCACAATGGTACTTATAACTTATAATTTAAGTATAAAATCAATTAAATTCGTAATAAATGATATTAGCTCCCAATCTTCATATTTTTGGATCATAATATATATAATCAACATAAAATGTTTTCAACATAAGCTTAAATAGACTTAAGTCAAAACTTTTAATATATATGTAAATTTAAATGAATTTGGGCCAAACCAGAAGAACACATTGATTTAGTACTGCTATATGGTCAATACATTACCATGCATGATGGTCAATGTATCTGCTTCATTCATGTGCATGGTTGATTTCTCGACAATGTTTCTCCCTCACCCGTCAACCCTACCTCATGCACATGAGGTACATGCATGTACATACTTGACTTTTACAGGCCATCAAGTAGACTTCACTTCAGTTCTTGTCGAACCTGACGTGTTCTCGTCCTCGCATTCATGTCTTTCTCCGAGTCACATCGAATAAAAGATCTCTCAATTAAGTGCACTAATTCCAACCTAAGTTGACTCCATCTCATTTCTATCCCCAGATATATGTCGCATTGGATCGATCTGAACCCTAGCTTGGACCCAACCTTCGTTCTCCCTCACCACTCCACAATGCAGAGCGGCAGCAGCTCAGCTCATGTCTGCATGGAGGATGGAGTCCGTTTCTTGGACCTCGGAAGGAAGCAGTCAGGAGTTTGCTCATCGGAGGAAGTCACCGTCCTGGTGAAGGTCTTCGCCGTGCTCCTTCTCCTCGTCGTCATCGTCTCTGTTCTCGACGCCTCCGCCGGCCAGCAGCTGTGGTCTTGGAACTCCGCCATGGGAGAAGAAGAAGACTCCGTGGTTTCCCAGCCTCCGATCAACCTGACACACAGCATGAGCGACGACGAGCTCTTCCGGCGTGCAGTGAATGTGAGCAAGATGGGCAGGTATCGTCGTTCCAGGGTGAGTAGTCCCAAGATCGCCTTCATGTTCCTGGCTCGAGGAAGTTTGCCACTGTCTGCCCTCTGGGAGAAGTATTTCGAAGGCCACCGTGAACTCTACTCCATCTACGTCCATTCCCATCCGTCGTATCAGCCCGACTACCCCTCGAGTTCGGTGTTCTACGAGAGGCAGATCCCAAGCCAGGTACGTACAGCGAGTCCTCTGTTTCCCAAATGCTTCGACTCCTCATCATCGTCTTCCTCGTAAAGATCTCGGCTTTTGCAGGTGTTAGCCTGGGGTGGTTTGAACATGGTAGACGCTGAAAGAAGACTCCTGGCGAATGCACCAGGTGTTAGCCTGGGGTGGTTTGTCCATGGTGGACGCTGAAAGAAGACTCCTGGCAAACGCATTGCTCGACGTCTCCAACCAACGCTTCGTTCTGCTGTCGGAGACATGCATCCCTCTGTTCGACTTCAGCTTCACCTACCGATACCTGATGCGATCCAAGTACAGCTTCGTGGAGACCTTCGATGATCCAGGCCCCGGCGCCAGGGGGAGATACGACCCGAAGCTGCAGCCCGAGATAAGCATCCAACAATGGCGTAAGGGCACGCAGTGGTTCGAGATGAGCCGCCAGGTCGCCGTTGTCATCGTCAACGAGACTGCATGCTACGCGAGGTTCCATGAGCTTGGCGGGGGAGCGATCGTTCCGGATGAGCACTACATTCCTACGGTGCTCACCATTACAGCACCCCATCTCATAGCTAACAGAAGCCTGACTTGGACGATGTGGAAGAAGGATCACAACGGCCACCCTGCAACCTTTGGGAAGGATGACATGAACGGGACGTTCCCGGAGCAGATCAACCGGGATCGGAACTGCTCATACAATGACCGGCCATCTGCTGTTTGCTTCCTGTTTGCCAGGAAGTTCGCTACCAGTGCGTTAGAGCCATTGCTAGAGTTGGCATCAGCTGATTCTGGATCCGTTAGGTCGAGGACTGATGCAGAAGACTCAGAGTCCTGAGGACTTCATGGCCATCAGCACAGCTCGAGGGGAGGGAGATGAACTGTCCAAGCTATTGTTCTGATTAATATATGAATTTACTGTTCATCCCCAGCAATATAATCTGCTTCTTTCATAAATTTTACTTTATTAGTAATATTTCTAATAAATTTGGATCGGTAACGACAGTAAGGAATCGTTTGTTTGAGTATGCACAGTAAATATTAATAGGTCTTTGCAGTCTTATTATTTTAAGGAGAAATCAATGGTTCTTTCTTAGTTCTCACGTCGTCAACTTTGCATGTGCTTATCTGTGTTCTGCAGCGACTTGTAATCTACAATCTATAGGCTGTAGACTCTCATTTTTTATCCACAAGATCTTGACTTAGAGTTCCACAAAGGAATCGAAATCAATTCAGCTATCCAGCAGAAACTAAATCAAGCTGAATTCTATATCTGTGGAACAATTAATACTGTAGCAGCGGCCGGATGGTGCTTCTTCGGCTAACAGTATCACCTAAGTGAAGCCCAAGTCAGTCTCCCGAGGTCGTCGTTTGCGCACTTCACGAAATCCTCGTCTTCTTAGGATCTCCTTCAGCTCTCTTTCTTGATCCATGTGTTCCATGTGGACCTCGGGCCATTAAACCTCCATAGATCATGACGACTTTGGCCTTCAAGTCAAGTCCTCCGGCTACTTGTATGATCCGGTAATCACGTTCTTGGTGCGGTACCGAGGCCTCACAAGTCAACTCCGATCCCCCTAGTTCTGCTGTATAACGAGCCACTAACGCTGATCTCCTGCTTCCCCACCCTCCACAATGAAGGAGACCAGTCGCTTCGATCTCAGGCGGATGCAGTCCAGCGTTTGCTCCTCGGACGATGTTGCGGTGCTGGTGAGGGTCTTCGCGGTGCTGCTGCTTCTGGTCGTCGCGGTCTCAGTCGTGAGCACGTCGACGGAGCAGAAGCTGTGGGCTTGGAGCGTCAGCTCGGAGGAGGAGATCAGCTACCGGCCTCCCACCAGTCTGATGCACAACATGAGCGACGAGCAGCTGTTCGAGCATGCGTTGAGGGTGAGCAAGCTGAGCAAGTATCGATCGAGGGGGACGCCGAAGGTTGCGTTCATGTTCTTGGCGGAAGAACGCATCTCTCTGACGCCTCTCTGGGACAGGTATTTTAGAGGATATCAAGGGCTCTACTCGATCTACATCCACAGTTCGCAGGGCGACTACGCACTGAATTCAGTGTTCTACAAGAGGCAGATCCCCAGCACGGCGTCCGACAGCAAAAGCTTCTCCACGATAGACGCCGCGAGACGACTCCTGGCGAACGCACTGCTCGATCTCTCGAACGAGCGCTTCGTCCTGTCGTCGCCCGCCTGCATCCCGCTCTTCAACTTCAGCTTCACCTACAAGTACCTGATGAGCTCCAAGTACAGCTTCGTGGAGGCCTTCGACATGCCTGGCCCCGGCGCGAGGGGCCGCTACACCCCCAAACTCGCACCCGAGGTCGGCCTCTCGCAGTGGCGCAAGGGCACGCAGTGGCTGGAGGTGAGCCGCCGGGTGGCCCTCGTCGTCGTCAACGACACCATCGTGTACCCCAAGTTCGATCGACTCCGCAGTGAGATGATCGTGCAGCACGAGCACTACTTCCCTACCGTGCTCACGGTCAAGGCCGCCCACATCATAGCTAACAGAAGCATAACATGGGAGCTGTGGAGAAGCGGGCAATTCGAGCCGGTGACGTTCGGGATGGAGGATACCACAGAGCAACTCCTGCGGAAGATCAATGAGGAGCACGAGTGCTCCCACAATGACAAGCCGACGGCCGTCTGCTTCCTCTTCGCCCGGAGGTTTGCTCCAAGTGCTTTGTGGCCTCTGCTGAAACTGGCACCCACTTCCCTTGGATTTGGTTCTCGTGAAACTTCTTGATGTTGTTGTCATTAGAGTTCATGTCAATCTTCAGGAATAAACCCAGAATGTTCAGAAATTGAGTTTTCTTTGCCTGATCTGCTGATGACCTGAAACAAATCTTTCTGCTCTACTTGTGTAAATGGCTGCTTCAGCACCTTTGCATCACCTATAACAGACTCTGCCCGCTTCATATATCCATATGCTCTGTTCTGACTCTATCCTCCACAGAGCTACATGGTCACAAACTGATGCTTGCAGGGCATGCAAGTTTCAGCACCAACTGCAGATATGCTCTACAGATAGCTTGCAGGGCATGCAAGTTTCAGCACCAACTATGCTCTACAGATTAGCTATAAACTTTTGCCAATGATTGACTAACCTTCCTCTGGTTTATGATATAGTGTGTCTGATTGAGCTTTGATATAATCAGTAGGATATAAAGGAAGAGTTGCTATGTTTAGGGGAAGGAATGTGTGGATAGATTCTATGGTCAGGAACTAATCAGAGAACTAAGAAAAACCATATTGAGTTTGTCATGTCTCACAGAAAGTGATTTTTGAGATCACAAGGTCAACAAATGAGTAGGAGAACAGATTACTGCTACAGATGCAAAGTACTCAAAATATTGTGTGTAATCTTGTCAAAAACATAAACCAGCTGTGTAAAATTTCATAGAAGTTAAGTTTGCAAATGAACTTAATTGTTCTAAGGATAACACAATTTGGTTAGTAAAAGAAACCAGTTCAAGTTCATATTTCAAGTCTTGATCAAACATGAATCATCTTTTGGATAGAAATGCACAAACTACTTGCTTACTCAACATGGAAAATCAACTTCAGAATTTGCCACTGCATTTCATCAGACCTTTAAAATCTGAATAAAATCATATATTGATATGACAGACCAAGAACACAAGGGCAATACAATATTTGAAGAGTTAAAGATGAATTACAGACAGGCCAACCAGGAAAGTGCCCCTAATTTCTTAGATTAAAATGATGCAATAACCACAAGGTAGATATTAAAGTTCAAGACATGAGACTTGTGGGTTATAATCTAATTTAATCCAGGCCAAAGAGGGGGGGTTTTGAATAGTTTTCAACCAGCAATTGTCCTCACTAGCTGCAACATTGCTCAAGCACAACTACCACAATCTAATCTTCATAGAGGAGTCCACTTTTGTTTTGTTGAGTTCAGTAATTGTAGTGGCCTAGACAGGACACCTTAAATGATCACAGTAAAGACATACAAAAAATGTTATCAATCAATGACTCAGCTTAAGTAGGCATCAGACTTGAAATTAATCATGTACCAAGTAGTTTGGATATTCTTTGTTGTTCCTTGAGGAAGGATATTTTGGTGAAACTTGTTGCACCAACAAAATCCTCACCATCTACCACAATAACTATAACAAATAGATAATTTGTGAGAACACAAACTCTATGAGAAGCTAGGCAATTGGTTTCTCTATCATCACAAAAAATCTCAACTGTGTCATCTTTATGGAATGAACAAGAACAGATTCTCCACACAATCAGTAACCAGACCCCACTTGCAGCATGTAAAGAATGTGTCGTCTGTCACAACATGAAAACTAAAAGAACTCTCTCTCTCTCTCTCTCTCTCTCTCTCTCTCTGTCCAAACTATTACAGGCCTCAAACCTGGCTATGTTTCCTGACAGACACAAACTGCACCAATACCACAACCTGAAGTCACTCTTTCCAATCTCTGCCTCATCATCCCCACTGCTAATTTCACTTCCATCTATCAAGCAAAAGCTAGTGACAGTTACAGGTTTCTTAAGGGAGAAAATCCAGAAGAACATCTTTTGACCTAATCTTTGCCCACATTTAAGAGTCATGGACCACCTGACACAAAACTATTACCAAATAGAAGAGAAAATTAAGTGTAGCAGATGGGTAGTCCTAGCAACTCTACAATGTGGCCCAGGTGACAGAGTAACAGATGCAAGGTCTCCACCTATTGTAACTTGTCCTTGACCCCATTCCACAAGGCCAACAATTGTCTTTCATGATAACCCACTAATGGCAGTTGCAAGCAAGAAAGACTATGTCTGTCAGATCAAATATCAAACACCATATTTCTTTCTTCATGACTGCATCACAGAGATGCCTTTCCACCTCGAACACTTGTAAAAAATAAGAACACAGCTGCTTTCAGATGTCATTGTCCACATCTTTCTTTGCAGAACCAACAAAGTCCACTTACCCTTAATTAAATGAAAAGGATTTGCAAGATAAACCTATAGTACATTATCTCAGACTTGGTTTAAAGATCAAACTCTTCACAGCCACCCACTTATTCCACTTCTAATCTATGGAAACACATGTTGATTGCCCAAACTACATACTCTCACCAAACATGCACTACAAGCAATTCAAGCTCATTTGACCTTTCTCTGAGACCTCAACGAGAACATTTGACTTGCGGTGCCCTTAAACAAGCTTCTCAGTGCCTAAAGAAGACAACCTAGCATAAGGAAGAAGAACCCAAAGCATCAAAGAACTCAAGCTAACATATGCTACAGTAAAAAAGTACAACCAAACAGAGACTTCAGCAGTACGACGTCACAAAACAAGCAAAAGAATTTAATTGTTAAATCTATCTCCTGTGGACACTGATGCAATAGACCCCCATGGTCCACAGAAGAGAACAATTCATACCAACTATAGGAACAGGAGCATGCATCAGTATCCAAAAAATAAATGCTATGGCTACATTAAACTGTTCATACCAACGTATTAGCGCTTGCATTTTGATGTATTCGTTTCTTGAAATGACACATATCTTGATGATTATTCAAACATTTCCAGGGACTGAATCCGATAGCTTTTCGAGTGGATTCAAACAAGTGATCAGCTTCAATGGCATGATGATTCTTCCATTAATTCGAACAGAATAGTAAAAGATGCCACCTTTGACCCTTCTGCTTCTCCTTTTACCGTGGAAATTGGAACAGAGGTTTACCACTGGATTCCCTCTGGGACGGGCTCCGCCAAAACCCCGCGCCGTAGAAGTTTGCCCACATCACCTTCTCCAATTCCAGTATCTCCTCTGACGGCGACTGTGTCGGCCACGCTTCCTTGTTTCCGGCCGTCGCCAGGAGAGCCGCGCGGCGAATGCTGACGTCGTCGTGGTTCAAGGCACGGACTTTGGGTCGCGAGACCGCGGCTTTCTTACGCGACCTGTTCTTGATCCGCCGCAGCGCCTTACGGACGAGCCCCGCCGGCAGCTTCACCACCACGACCACGAGGAGGTTCACAAGGCCGCAGGGGCAGCAACAACAGACGGCCGCGCACTCCGCCGCCGTCTCCCCAGCCATCTCCGCAAACCTTGCCCGTCTCCTCCCGGGTTCCTTGAGGACCACGGTCTTGCTGCCACTGCCAGGCAAGGAAGCGGCGGATGCCGGTTCCTCCGGAGGCAGGGGAGACTGGGGCCTCTTCCGCACCATCCTCCCCTCCCTTAAGTGCGACCGGCGGCCTAATCTCAGAAGCCGAACGGTCTCATGGCGGTCAAACTTTCAAAATTTTGGCTTCTCCTCTTCTCTTCTCCGACACCGAACCGCGGGCGCTTTGATCGGGTGGATGCGGAAAGAAGAGGAGCGTCAAAGGACGAAGGCCTCCATTTCTCTCCGGTGCTCGACTGTGGTCAGGCGTCTCTGCAAGGCGTTGAACTATGGCTCCAGCGAGGGGACGTATAGGCTTCCCGGGGAAGTCGTCCGATCGATCTGTCTTCTTGCCTCACTCCCATGAAGGAATCAGAACGCGAAACGCTGCGACGGCGGAGAGAGAAGGCGAAGGGGTTTTGGTAACCGAGACAATAAGATGTTCCTCCGGTGTAGGATTAGTTTCATTAACCGTCGGATAATTAGTACACACGTTGTCTTCAATTATCGTAAAGTCACTATGATTCATCTGTAGTTTCTTATCCGCGAGGTAGTGAACCTCAGAATAAATAGAAATATAGAAATGGGCACTTCAACTATTACCTGGAGACATACTTGTCTTTTAATTAGGTAAACTAGTGGAGCCCAGAATGACCCATGCTGGGTGTCATTAGGGTGTACGAGTGGCTGGTGATGCGGAAATTTCTCGGACACGTGCGCTGTTATCGCGGAGAGGTAGTTACGGTGGGGGAACGGCCAACCGCCCCCCTTCCAGGAGTAACGGCCCGTCGAAGGGGAAACGGGTTTCTCCCAGGTCCAGCCCGGCTGCCAGAAATAGAACGGAGATGCCGAAGCTTCTCCGCTGTCTTGGTCGCCAAGACGAGTGGCGGCAGAGAGTTCGCCGAAAGTAGGTTTACGCTACCAAATGAGGCTGTGTTGCTCGTCATTCGTTGGCTTCTCTTCAGCAATCAGGAACGGCCGGAGTTTAGTGTGCGCGTTGTGTTGTGTGCAGATAGGTGGTGGAATGAATGTATCTGTAACTAAGAACACTACTCTTCTCATGATTCATTTACATGTTGCTCAGATCATGGCAAAGAGCCTCTTGTCATGTTCTTGTTGGGAATCACTACGACTTCTACCACTATCTACTTCCTCTTCCTTTTGTTTGGTTCATGGTTTCCTCACCTTCATGCCATCAAATCCCCAAGAAGTGTCTCCTCATTGCAAAGAAGACCATTGGTGTTGCTGTATGTGACCAGCAACATCCACCATTGAGCTCGAGATCTTTTCCTAATCTTGAAGTTTAAGAACTCAAAGTAGGAACCTACAAAGCTGATTCAGCTGGAGATTTAAGGTATGCAGAAAGAAGTTGATGCCAATCCAATCCATTGTTGGCATTAAGAAGAAAGATAAGATAGGTGAAGAATCTTACTAGTCGATTCTAATGCTGCTGCCGCATTCCTTGCATCGTCAACCATATTTCCACTCCATCTATAGATTCATTGTATGTCTGTCTGTGACATGAAATCCTTCAACTTAAATGCTTTCTCCAGTTTAAATTTGGGTGCTGCCTTCTCACCACCAACCATATCCACAAGCTAAGAAGACATGAACTTAGAGACAAGCATGAATGTTTCTTCCAGTCTCCCTTTTCTGCATAAATCTTTCGTTATGTCAGCAATTCTTCTATCAAGTATTTGATGGAACGACAGCCAACCAACCTCATCGTTCTCTTCATTTGATTGATGCAGTTCATCGAGAAAGATTTAAGTCCAAGGAGAAACAAAGAGTGGATTTCTTGTTATATGTTATGTTCATCCATCTCATCATTCTTGGCATCTGTGGTGTCTCACCAAAGAATTGTTGTGCAAATTTGTTGTAGGCTTTCATGAAGCTAACTAACAATGATCTTCTATACAACATCATAATCGGATCAGATCGACCGATACGATCCATCTGACTTTTCGATAACCCAAAGAACATATTAGTCCTATATGAACTATACTCTCTCTCTCTCTCTCTCTCTCCTCTTATGAATACCCTCCCACTTCACCACTCTCTCCTCGTTCGCAGTTCTACAGAACACAAAGCTATGGTGCGCGCCCCATCTCGACAGTGTGAGCCGATGTCGAATCGAGAGGCTTAGCGCCCTTGAGCCCACTCGGTGTGTGCCCTCGGCAGCTGGCTATACAGAATACTTTGATCAGTTCAATGAGCAACTCCAGTGTGTCGGTGTGACTGCATATCATTGTACCATCCAATCGGGAGTCCTTCTCTTGCCATCTTTCTTCGGTGCACCGTGCTTCGCCTACATCATCCAAGGCTCATTCATGCACCTTCATCGCCCTCTTCGAATATATTGGTTCAATTCCATATCGTCAGTTCTGAGGATATATATACATTTCAATCTTTTCAGCAGACCTAACAGTAATGGGAGCAAGAGGTAAGTGAACGTCAGAGACTCCGAGACGAGCACCAGAGAATCCACCACCACTTTCGTGAGGGAGACATCATCTCGTTGCTCGCTGGAGTTGCTTCTTTCAGCTACAACAATGTCGAAGTACTTGTCGTTGTGATTACCGTCATCGACACGAGTAGCAACGGCGATCAATTAGATCGCCCTCAATAGTCAGAAGCTCCCAACTCTAATGTTCATCCAAATGAGTGCTGTGAGGGCACTTCATACACATGATCTTAATGTGCATGCACCATCTCCATATACTAAATACTCTCCATAGAAAGACCAAACCAACACTTCATTCATGCATATGTTTTTTCTGTCCATTAGAGAGAAAAAAAAAAAGGAAGGAATAATTTCATTGTACCAAAATATGCTTATATTCGATGTAAATTTGCTTTCTATATCTAATAAATCTAACCATGGCTTGGATTATAAATTAGAGCATCAATGCTCATGTTTGGTCGATCCACTCCTATCTCTACTAAATACTCTCCATAGAAAGACCAAACCAGCACTTCATTCATGCATATGTTTTTTCTGCCCATTAAAGAAAAAATCGATGTAAATTTGCTCTCTATATCTAATAAATCTAACCATGACTTGGATTACAAATTAGAGCATCAATGCTCAAGTTTGGTCGATCCACTCCTCTCTTTAGTTATGGGAGTTTACCCTAACAATTCATTTTCGGATTTATGGTTTGATCTCATCTTATCTATCATAATGCAAGAAAGGTAAGTTCTACATTATTTTGATTTTAATCTCTTTATTCAAGATTATAAATTATTGATTGAATTGAGCTACAGTGAGCAAAGCAATAAGAGACATGAGATGTAATTGGCATGGTTATATTTAGGGCACATTCATCTTATTGCTTTGCACACTATAGCTAAGTTCTAGATTTATAGATCGAACTCTCTACGATAGAATCAATAAGAGAATGTTGCTGCAAACGAGATGTATTGACTATCATTTACAGCAAATAGAGCAATATTGTCAAGAGAGATCCAAACGAAGAAAATACCTATAACTTGTGCTCTTTGCACCAACTCATGTTGGAAATAATATTCTCTTTTAGTGAATATTCGTCTTCGGTCATAACTCGATATATGATCTCATAGTCTACGGAAGAAGATAAAAGCTCTTGACCGTCAACCGTGACATCAACATATGTCTAATATAAAATATTAATATTATGAGAATATTTTTTGCTACACAAAATATTTTCTCGGGCATGATCAAATTCAAACTGACTATGAAAGATAATTGAGGTCTACTTATCTTAGTACTCCTCATATTAATTATGCATTTTATTTAATGAGGCATATTAACTGCACAAAAATAATTTAGTTATCCTTAATTAACAATACATTAATCATAAGAATATTATGATACAAATAAAGATTTTATGCATGTCATCATTTATTTATAAATAATTTAAGTTTCATACTTAAATAATTTATTTATTTATAAATAATATGAACAAATATTATTTAAGTTTAATTGCAAATCACACCAAAATCTATAGGTCCATGGAGTTGAATGTTCGGATGATCAGGTCATCGAATTCATTGATAAGCGTAGGACGATATGTACTTATCATTTCTAATTAATCATGACATAATATATTTGTTGGTAATTCATTGATAATATATCATTTTAAGATCGAAAGACATTCAGATCTCTATTCCTTTGACTCAACGAGGATTTGACCTTTTTGTATAAATCTCATCCTCAAGTTGATTATATTTTTCAAATCGATTATGTCTTTCACGATAGTTATATTATTATGTTAATCATATTCTTAAAATAATTATGTCTTTTAAGAAGACAAAAGTTATATCCCTCCAAAGAACTTATCTTAGATCTATTTACATAGAACATTTCATACTCAAGCAAAAGATACCTTGATATAGAAGATCTTTTGGATGATGAGTATATTTGTAACAATAAAACTATTCTCTTCTCGTATTAACAGTAGTATTATACCACTTTGCTTTTATAAATTATAAATTTACATGTATTTGTTACCTCTATACCCATTTATTTATTTTATATTTAAAAATAATATTTACTTATTTTAATTTCACTTCCCAAATAAATGCCTCATACTAAAGTTTTAAAGTCCAAGAAATCACCTTTCAAGTAAACAAAACACCTCCTTGACATTCATAAGCCACTTTAAGCATTATAATAATAGCTTTCTCATCATATGCAATTAATCCATTTCTCTTTTGAACATAGTATTACTACTAAAAAAAAATCAAATTGGATCAATCTCATCAAATCAGATTGACTGTCGATATTGACCATATCAAGAAAAGAAATAAAATCAATGACCTATTTTTAAGGTTTGTTTGTTGCCAAGGTTGACTGAGCTTCTTTTTCTTTGTATACACATTCATTGTGATGTACAAAGAAAAAGTCAACAGCACTTCTATATGGCAATAAGCATTCAATTAGCCAAGTTGAGATGTAAATTTTGTTTACAGCCTCAACACTTGTACCTTCCTCAATAGAAAGAAAAAGAAGATTGCAAAATCTGGTCCAGGATCTGCATTTAAATATCTTGCAACATCTTTTCTCTTTTCTATGTAGAATTTTTCTAAGCATCAGTATGTTAGACTCTTGAAGATTCAAGATGAGGGGAGAAACTTTCAAGTCACTCGAAGGCAGCTATTTTGATGTAGTAAACCAATCTGTGCCACTCACCAAGCTATGCAGGATTGAAGGAAATTAAAGAAGTCTAAAGCTAATTGCAGGATAGTATTATCACTATGCCAAAATATTGAAGATTTGGAGACTTGAGAACTTAACATGTCATATTTGGGTTCTGAATGTTTGGCATAAGAAGATGAATTTGTCAAGTGAATGGGTTTTAGGAGAAGGAAATTGGTTTCTTTTAGTGTTGTTGTGGGTTGTCATCTTGGAGAGGAGTTGGGTTGTGTGAAGTGGTCCTCTTGCCATGTCTCCTGTTGAAATGATGGGGCATGGAGTCCAGAGTGCAAGAGTGGGTTGAGGAACTCTTCACACTTGCACTCGAGAGGGTTGGTGTCACAGCGGAGCTTGAAGCAGTCCGAAATGATATCATCAGATGGATGTTTCATGAAGTCTTACCCCACATTACCATTGTGTTCCTTTGGTGTGAGACTTGTCATCAATCATCTTGAGCCCCACACCAGAAGAGTCAATGACACTCATGGAGGAGGAGGAGGAGGAGGAGACCCACCTTCTTCACCTTTCACCTCTGGCTGACCCTTTTTTTACCAGCCTTTCCTGCTCCAAGTTCATCACAGGCTTGTGAAGCCTAAGGCAAAGTCAAACCCTTACTAGCTACCACTAACATGCCTTGAGGAAGAAGTCAAAGAGAAATTATACTTCACTCTTGTGGTTTCCTTCTCTCTTTTCCTCTTTCTTGTTGCGTATGTGGTCCTCTTATGATGAAACTTATCTAGAAGTTAACAGTTTCCCTCAAGGAAAGAAGTGATCAAAGAGTTCATCTGGTCTTAGGATGTATGTAAAAGATGCAAGCTGTCTAAGGACAATCTTTTCTGAGATCAGAAATAGATTTAGCAAGTTGGTTGTTTGTCTATGATCTATAGCAAGATATTGGCTTCCTATAATTATGCTTCTATTAGAATTGGTCAAAGTTCTTGCAATTAGTTTTGCATTATGACCCTTAAGAACTATCAAGATGACTGTGAACTCTTGATTCTGTCAGGTGGTTTGAACATTCAGAATCCAAAACGAACACTAGTTGAAGATTAAGTCATATTTCCTTAGTTTCACTAGACTCTTCCTCAACTCCTTTCAGAGACTTCACCTTGATTGCCTGAAAACTACCAACTCTTCCCTTTACTGGCTACTTTTACCACTGCTTCTGAGTAAATTTTGTGTTGTTTCTGATGAATCCATCATGAAAAGCTATGAAACAAATATGGCCCATACTCCATATATTACACAAAAAAATTGCTTTTTGTTCATCAACTTAAAATTGGTCCACCAAGAAGTTTTCTCCTCTTCACATTCATAGCATGTCAGTGCAAGTTTCCTACTCTTGTCACAATATTCTACCACAGCATTCAATCTGACTCAAACCTCGTTTGCTTCAAGGGCAGGAGCTGCTGTAGAAAGGGTGAGGTTGAATTTTTTGTTTGGACTTTGTAAGATCTTTTTTTCTTGAATCCACTCACAGCTAGAAAGATGAGTGTTGTTGTCTTGATATTTTCCTGGGTATAATTTCTTTTTTAATCTTTGGTTACATTTTGCTGAACTATTACTTGGTCGAAAGGTTTACCTGCTTTTCTTTCTTGCTTTTGTCTTCCATGTAGTTCTTTGTTCATTGAGTCAGGTTCTTTGATCCCTCTCATTCCTATACTTCCTTGAAAAGAACAGTGTAGCATATGGTTCTCTGTAGAAAGAAGAAGGATCTGTTTAGCCTGTTTTTGGCATTTAATTGTTATATCTCCTAGTTTAGTTCAGGTAGATGAGTGCTCCAGGCACTTGGATTACAAGTCAAGGCAACTTCTATTGAACCGCTAAAGATCTGGCATTTTTGATGCAATAAGAGCTAGATGTAAGCTGAGAACAAACAGTTCCATCTTCTTTGTTTCCATAAGATTAAGTCTTTGATATCTTCATTTGGATTTTAGTGTCATTAGCATCATGAGATGTACATCAGTGGACTGGTAAACTACAATGGTAGGATGATCAATCAACACCACCTCTCAAACACAAAGATCTTATCTAGTAGGACAAAAAGTTGGCAATCATCTTTACTGCACTAAATTTCTTTAAACTGTTGTACTCCCAAAATTCTTGGAGAATGTCGATATACTTGTAGACTTAGCAACAAGGATCCACTGCTTTGGTGTTTCTCAAGCATAAAGAAATCTCGTGGAAACAAATTATTTTCTTCTTTCAATTTCTGGAATAAAGAAAAGCAAATTTCAACTCTAGACAAACCTGAATCTGGTGAAATTGATCTGTAAGGTTGTGTGTCAAAGGACAAACTAGTATGAACTGACTTCAGTAATGTTATGTGCAGATCTCAATTTGCTTTCCGTTCGACTGAAGTAGTAAATTCTCGGAATTCATTCACGGAAGAAAATTCTTGAAATTTATGACAAAGTTGGTAGAATAAACTGCAACAGCAGACTTATTGCAGTAACAACAGCAAAGTAGAATGTCCAAAGCCTGAACCGGGAATTAGATCTCTTCTTTTTTTCTGTAGAGCATGGTAAATTTTATGCGACTCTGTTTGATGATCAGCTGTATGATAACACAGATCAAGCTGGCAAGAACTTGGAGATGGAAGATAGCAGAGCTAGTAGTGTCATGGCAGCAAAGGAGTGGGAAGATCTGATTAGTAATACAATTAACAGCTTAATATAGTTCAGGGTTTTACATAGCTATCTTTCCATGGCATATTTGCCTCTCCAAATTTTAATATTTCATATGCATTTTTTCAAAAAATTATATTTACATATATATGCCTCCAAATCTTTATGTCTTCCATATATGTTATTCCTATTAACAGCAATCCAGTAAATTCAGGTTAACTATTAAAAATCATGATTATCAATAAATATATGAAAATTTATCAAAATTTTACATGCCTAAAGCGATCTTTATTACTTTTACTTCCATCATTTCTATTGGACAGACTAATATCAATTTAATATATTGTTATATATGTAAGCCTTTTTATCTTTGTGATCATCCCTTTTTGACCTTTCTACTTTTATTTTTGTCCTACAGAACCTCAATTTTCCTCATCCATCATCAGAAAACCAAAACTTGAACAGAACAAAGTTCTAAGACAAGATCAAACATGTTCATGAATGGAACAAGGTCTAGTTTCTGGTGTCGAGTTGAGATTAGATTCAGAAATTGCTAAAATCATAATGAAACTTGAAAGTTGAGTTGCATTTACAAATTCAAACATTTGGGGACAAGATATTTTGCAAGAACTAGATTTCATCAAGGATCTACCAAAATTCACATGAAAATACAACAAATATGAGAAAATTAGGAAAAAAAATCTAATCAAGAAATAAAACCACTAACCAATTCTAATAGATTAGATAGATTAGGTTAGCTTGCAAAATTCTTGGTCATAATTGGTCACTATTCTAAACAAAATATGAAAAAAAAAGGAAAATGGGTCAATTTAAGGTCCACTTGAAGGATTAGAGTCTCAAGTTGTCCTATTATAATGATTAGGCATAGGAAATTGAGCTTGATTTAGATTAATATGAATCCATTGAATGCTGCTAATCAATTAAGTGACCATTTGATACAATTTAGTGTTAGAAATAACTAAGATTGTTTAGTCACTGTATTGTTGAAGTCACTTAAATGGAGAGATGATTACAATATGTTTATTCATCATTTGGTAATTCAAGGAAGTTAGTTAATTCTAGATTTAAGGAACTTTGTCCAAAGGTAACATGTGATCTCGGCAACTTCAGAGGAATCATTTCAACTTGGGATTCATATGATAATATGTCTGCCATCCTTAATGATAAAGCACTGTATCAAATGTACTCTTGAGGAACTTTGGAATTATATCGAAGATGATATTCTTCAATTATGAATGGCTTCTTTAAAGGTGATAGTAATATTAAATGGATTCAATTATGTTTATTACAGTGTTGCCTAAGTGAAGAAATACAATTTTTTTCTTATAGACTAAATGCCATCTTTAACAACAAAATGATGGTCTGCCGACAAGCTTCATCCTTATTGACAAAGAACAATATTGAGCCTAAGCATTTTGGGCAGCTTTATGCCCTATGTAACACCAAGACAATAAATTTTAAATTGATTTAACATCATAGCCCAGAAGTGAATTGAACTTTCATGATATGGATTTTGTGTTGACATGATGATGCATTAGGAAAGTTAGCTAAGAAAGCTTGTGTTTCTCCAAAAGTTACAAACTGGTGGAAAATTGAGACTGAATAGACTTATCAGCTTGCTGCTACATTTTAAGCTTTACTAGATCAATAGGCAACTCGATTCATGGAAATTTTGGGTAGTAACACAAGAATATGGATTAATGGTAGAAAAAACATTCATCTATGACAGACTGTCCTTGTTTATTCTTTCTGGCAGAAGATGTGCTCACTATGTTCTTGTGGCTGTAATCCTGATTACCTTTAGTTGATAGTTTGATATCTGATATTGGCATAAATAATTCCAAATCAAAGAATCAGGTGTGTGAATGTTCAATATTTCTTTCTATTTCATTTGGCTAATTGGGTGGTGTGGCCACTTAAGATCATTCTTTTGTTAGCCATAGCAACAGAGGTTGAACACCCCTGCTTATGTCTGCAATGGTACATGTGAGATTCATCTAGCCAGCAGTATATTATATGATCATGAATACCTTTACTGAGACTTTTCCTGATTATTTTTTCCAAGGTAAAATTCACATATTCACAGTATGAAAATCTTTGCTTTGATACAATGTGCTGCAGTTGTTCTGAACATTCATTTTGAAACTGAAATAGATTTCTTTTGATCGGGAAAACCTTTTGTGAGATAGTTATTATCCTCTACTTTTCTAGTAGATTGAAACTACTACATCACTGTAAGATGTTGGCATAACAAAGGCAATTTTCATTTTGATATACTATCATAATCATCATAATACAGAATTGAGGAAATCGCATTATCTCATACAGACAAATTCTCGTAGACACAAACATGCAAATTTATTCTTGTGCAAAATATAGATCTAGCAGCATGGATGGATTTCAAACTAAGAAATGGCTACTATGATTTGGTTGGTTGAATGCATAATGAAAAGGAGGAGGAAAGTCATTCCAATGAGCAAGATCAAAGCTACTTGACATGCCACAAGACATAACACATTATGATGTATGCATGCATCTAATAATAGATAGCTTTAAGGAAGATTGGATGAATGTCGGTAAGCGTGCTGCTAATAGGTATCCTGTGGTAAAAGAAGCATGATGATGTGAATTCATGGCAGTAAAGGAAGAGTGTTTGGAAAGTCACACATTCCTTGCTCACTGATTCACATTTACACAACAATTACATACTTAATTGTTCTATCTTCAATGTTGCATATACTTTTAAGAACTAACTAGCATGGATTTGAAGGATGAAGTGGATGAGCTTAGTTTTGAGCCAATTCTGATTGACATCTCATAGTTACAACCCTAGTGAAAGGAAAAGAAAATCATGCATGCCATTGGAGAAGAGAAATGAAATGCATTATGGTATATCTGCTAACAAATGACCTCTGCAACTCCATTAGCAGGAAAGCAACATAGCTTGGGCCATGTCTATGAATTTACAGATGCTTAAGCATTCTTATGCAAGTACATTCTGCACATGCTACTAGATCATAGGATCGATATTTCGTTATTAGATAGCATTATTCCTATGCTCTTAAGTCTTAACTTTGCCCTGTTGGTAAATGACTAGGTGACTGCATCATAAGGTCTTGTGTTGCTTTGTAGGGTGATGCTCTTCTCTCTTCATGTAGTATGTGCATACAAAGAACTATTACCAGATATCCGCATCACGATAGTTATGCAACAAACTGAATTAAAAGTGTAGAGCTTCAAATCTTTCCAAGCCTAATATACAGACCTTGAAGTTTTGCATGAGTCTTGCTTAGAGTATATCTGCATGGATAATGTAGTCTTTGGTGCTTGGATTCTTTCTGCTACATAAGAATGTGATAGGGAAATATATGACACACATGCTGCAAGTTATCTTGGATAACTGAAAATTTCTCATCATAAGCACTACTCAATTGCTCTATTGTGGCAATGGCAGTCATGGGAGATCATAAGCAGGATTTTTAGATATGATGATGAACTGCACACGAGTTCATAATTATAGTGTATCAGATAATTAGAGCAGATGATTAGACAAAAAGAGAGGGGAAGTAGGCCTCTTTCCCTTGTAATCAACCTTGCCTGCTATATTGGTATAGACTTCATGCTGAATCCAAGAGGGGGTAGATAGATTACTCTGAGTTGTAGTTGTGGAGCTCAATGATCTTGATTGAAAGAACTAGGTCAGTGCAACTTGGAAAGGGAAGGAAGGAAGTCATGATGCAGACATGGTGCATGTCAGAGGACATTGTAGCTTTACAAGGCTTGCAGTTGAAGCAGTCCACACCATGCTGAACTCCATGGAATGATAAATTATGGACTTTCCCTACTATATAATGCACAGACTTGCAACTGGCAGATCTGTGAGAGGCAATGACTACTTCTTTTCACCTCCTCTGGGGCCTCTTCCTCTGTCATTGGCTTTGTTGCAGTCACTGCTTGCCCACAGGCCATGTAAACTTATCTCCCAATAGAGCCCCAGTCTTCTCCGTTCCCCCACCAAATAATGCTATCATATAATGTGGTCTTTTTGTTCCTGTGTTGCAGGTGCACATAGTCTACTTGGGCCACAGCCATGGCCAAGATCCTCTCCTCACCACCAAGCTCCATGTCAAACTTCTCTCCAGTGTCTTCTCCAGGTAATCAATCAACTCCCACCTCTTCTATCTTACCTTTTCTTGCCCCCACTGTGTTCAACACAATTACAGCTGCTGTCTTTGTTCTTCTGGCAATTTGATTTCAGGCAAGAAGAAGCAGAGGAAGCCATGGTGTACAGCTACAGGCATGGCTTCTCTGGTTTTGCAGCGATGCTCAACTCAACACAAGCCTCCACCTTGGCGAGTGAGCACATCAACATTCCCATCCAAACTCAGAATCATCATCCTCCATTGCTCAATGCACTAACGGGAACAGCACTTGCAGGTTACCAAGGGGTGATATCTGTGTTCAGGAGCAAGTTGCTGCAGCTGCACACGACGAGGAGCTGGGATTTCATGGGTCTCAGCTTGAACACTCAGCAAAGGATTCCATTGCAGTTGGATTACGGCTATGACATCGTAGTTGGCGTCTTCGATACTGGTATCTCGTGCTTACATCTTATCCACACTCTCTGATCTGTAGTGTCCTAACCTTTCTTCTTCATGCTTAGGCATATGGCCTGAATCCGAATCCTTCAAGGAGGAGCCCGGAATGCCGCCGGTGCCGCAGTCATGGCGCGGCACCTGCGTAAAGGGCGACAAATTTGAACCCAAGAAGGCATGCAATCGTAAGCTTGTCGGTGCCAGATACTACCTCAATGGCTTCGAGCGTGAGTTCGGGCCGCTGGACACAAGTGGGGACGGCGAGTACCGGTCGCCGCGAGACCGTATCGGGCACGGGACGCACACGGCGTCCACCGCCACCGGTTCCACCGCCGCCAACGCCAGCTTCTTCGGCCTGGGCCTCGGCGCTGCACGGGGCGGCGCACCCCGGGCACGGCTTGCAGTGTACAAGGTGTGCTGGTTCAAGGACTTTGACGGCAAGTGCACCGAGGCGGACGTGTTGGCAGCCTTCGACGACGCTCTGTGCGACGGAGTTAGTGTGATCTCAGCCTCGCTGGGTTCTTCGCCGCCACTGATGCCATTCTTTCGGACGAGCACAGACATCGGGTCGTTCCACGCAGCGCAGGTGGGAGTCACGGTGGTCTTCTCCGCCGGGAACGATGGCCCGGAGCCATCACTCGTGCAGAATGTGTCGCCATGGAGCATCTGCGTCGCCGCTGGGACCATGGATCGAACGTTTCCAACACAGATCCTTCTGGGGAACAACCTCTCCTTCATGGTAACTTAATTAGCTTCATGTTTGATGCATGTGTATTCCAGTAACATCAATCAACCTGCCTTGCTACTGCAGGATTAGGTTGCGTTACACTGCATAAATTTCATCTGCCATATGTTTCCTAAACAATGTTGAATATGATTACATGATATTTTTCTGATGATCTCAGATTATAATCTACTTCATCTGAAGCCAATCCTTCATGCTATCTGTAATTAGTCGTAACATGTTTCTGAAATTTAGTTCTGTTCTTGCTAATTTCCTGTTTCTTTGTACAGGGTGAAGGCTTTGTCAGAAAGGAAATGAGGATGAAGTTAGTCGACAGTATCAAATTCTTTGATGATGGGTGATCTCTCTCTCTCTCTCTCTCTCTCTCTCTCTCTCTCTCTCTATCTCTCTCTCACACACAACCAAGCTGATTAAGCTAACATGTATCGCTCTTCTTTATGCTGTAAGATCATGTTCCTTTGACAAATGGAACCACAAGCTTGCCACAGGGAAGATTGTTCTTTGCTTCTCCTCAATAGGGCAGGTGTCCAGCACAACCGCAGCCCTATCGGTCTTGACAGCCAATGGATCTGGCATCATCTTTGCCCAGACCACAACGGAGCAAGCAGCTACAGATGACTACCTTCCATCTGTTCAAGTTGATCTCAGTCAAGCCACTCAAATCCTCTACTACATACAGTCATCCAAGTAAGTTCGACTTCATGAACATATTAGATAGATTGCTCCTTTGCGACTTGACATGTTGTGTGAATCTACACTGCAGGGATCCCACAGTACATGTTCTTCCCAGCAGAACAAGTATCGGCTGCTCACCGGCGCCTTCTGTTGCATACTTCTCATCGAGAGGACCAAATTCTGCCACTCCAAACATCCTCAAGGTAAGATTTCGATTACCCTCAGTTCAACATTCGTGTAGAACCCTAAACCGAGGGCATTGGAGGTCACTCCTTGATGAGTGCCATGCATGCTAAGCTTCTTCTCTCTGTGACTTGATGCTGCAGCCTGACATCACTGCTCCTGGGGTGAATGTACTAGCGGCGTGGTCTCCGAAATCTTCACCCACTCTGCTGCCATTCGATGAGCGATCTGTGAAGTGGAACTTCAACTCCGGGACTTCCATGTCGTGCCCCCACGTCTCAGGCATTGCAGCCCTCATCAAGTCGGTTCACCCCACCTGGTCCCCTGCAATGATCAAGTCCGCTTTGATGACCACAGGTGGATGCATCGATTGATCTCCGGACGCAAGAAGAAGGAACCTAATCATGCTTTTGATCTGCCATGCAGCTTATGCGAGGGATACGAGCTCAGATAGTATATTAGCAGGAGGAACTCTGAAGCCGACGGATGCCTTCGACATGGGCGCGGGGCACGTAGATCCCCTGAGGGCAGTGGATCCAGGGCTGGTGTACGACATGGGAGCTCGAGACTACGTCGTCTTCCTCTGCAGCTTAGGGTACACGCAGGCGCAGATAAAATCCATGCTCCTCCCGTCGCCCGGCGTCGACACCAGCTGCGGCGGCGACGAGTCGGATCTCGACCTGAACTACCCGGCCATCACGGTGTCGGATCTCAGCTACTCCACGACGATACGTCGAACGCTTCGCAACGTGGGGAGGACTAAGAACGCGGTCTACTTCGCGAGCGTCAGGAGTCCTCAGGGAGTGCATGCCGTGGTGTGGCCGAGGCTACTGCTGTTCTCGAGGAGGAAGGAGAGGATTACGTACTACGTGACGATGATCCCTTTGAAGAGGTCGCAGGGGCGGTATGACTTCGGGGAGATCGTGTGGTGCGACGGCCATCATCGCGTGAGGACGCCATTGATTGTGCATGTCAATACTACGAAGGATGGAGGGAGCAGCAGCAGCAGCTCCTCATTGGGAGGTCTCCAAGTTGCATGACCGCATGATTTAGCTTCCATGGAGACGAAGTATGAAGTCTGCAGTGCGCTATTGCTTTTATCTGCTTCTTGCTATCATCTTGAGATTGTGGTAGGATTTCCAGGAACTTTGACTGCTAGCTTGTTGGAGTAGTTCTTAGTTGTGATGAAGGAGGAGCTCAGAGGAGCACTCGGAGCTTTTGTTATCCCAATAAATTTGTTAGCTTTCTTTTTCAAATCCAGCTTATTTAAATTGCATTCACTAATGAGTAAAAAGACGGGAAAATATAGTGTAGGAATTTTCAAAAGTAAAGAAATAATACTGCATACAAAGAAATATTTTTGGGCTGACTTAGCAGCCAAAGAATCTATCCAAGTTTTACCACGGGAGAGAAGAATCATGTAATCAGCCAACTAGCACAAATACCAAACAATATGGTTCATATTAACGAGAAAAAAAAAATCGTGGAAGAACAACAATATATTTTGACATTTGAGGGCAAATTCTGGCACACCAAATCAAGACAACTGCAAATCTCATGTAAAAAATATGCCTCACAAGCCAATGGTTTCTCAAGCTTCTCTTGCCTAAATCCTTGTATCGACACATATTTCATACTCGGAGAAGCTGCAGTTCCTTTTTAGTGTAAATCCACATGAAGAGAAGTTAATGGATCATCCATGCCCAGCCAGATTCATCTCTCTTTGGCCTACTGATGGTTTTGCCAATATGATCTCCGCAAGCACCAATGCAGCTGAAACAGATTTAAAAGTTTGGAAGCTGAAATGAAGCCTGAAGTATGTTCAACATGGCCAACGCTGCCAATGCATGAGGTGAAACCATGGATATGAGATAGAGAAGAGGCACTCACATGATCCACCCGGAGAACAGTACAGGCAGCATCAGCAGCATACTTTTGTGCCAAAAGTCTGATAAATAAGGAACAGGGAGTAAATGCGGTCAATAACTTGCCTGAATTACAAGCATGTGGCAAATCAAAGTAGAATATATAGTGGCATAAAGACAAAAAAACAAAAAAAAAATTGAGATGCTCGATAAACTAAAGAAACATAATTTATAATTATGTCATAACTAGATTAAAAAAAGAGGAGGTAGAGTTGGACCTTGTTCGTAATACTCAGATTTGCATAAATCATGTGTGAAAAAGTGAATATGAAATGTCAAACAGGATTTAGTGAATTCTTGAAATCCGAATCACATGGATTCCGATACAAATTATTCCAAACTCCAAAGTATAAACTTTAAAGCCTGTTTATGTTTGTAGATAAGGATGTACAAGCAACGATCCAATATCTCATATCAGTAATCATGGTCATAAGATTATAGATATTATCTGATTCATACATAATCACAACACATTTAAACAATTTACTGGTGAGGAGGAACTACAGGAACTCTTACTGGCAGCAAAGTAGTAAAAACTTGTATAATTGAACAATACACTGCCATTATCCATACTTCATCAGATTCAAGCATTTCATTATAATGTCTCTCAGCACATTCAACATGAAAAGATACCCAATTTACTTTAATGCAAACACCTTCAATTTTCTTGCCAACTCTAGTTCAGTAGAAGCTGCACCAGGAAGAATGTGACTATCTCCGCACATAGCTTGATCAATAATGAGAAAAAGCATGTTATAGATGGTGAGGTTAATCATGGTGAATTCTATATAACCATCCTAAAATTGTCTAAGTAACCAACCATTGGACGACACATCGGAGGAGTATTTTCATCATTTGTAAAAAGACTCACCTTATATGTATTAGCACCATCGTCAACAGCTCTCTTAAGATCATCCAGTATACCATCAGGACTTCCTTGTAGCACCGCTGTAGAAACTGAGGTCAGTAGAAGCTGCACCAGGAAGAATGTGACTATCTCCGCACATAGCTTGATCAATAATGAGAAAAAGCATGTTATAGATGGTGAGGTTAATCATGGTGAATTCTATATAACCATCCTAAAATTGTCTAAGTAACCAACCATTGGACGACACATCGGAGGAGTATTTTCATCATTTGTAAAAAGACTCACCTTATATGTATTAACACCATCGTCAACAGCTCTCTTAAGATCATTCAGTATACCATCAGGACTTCCTTGTAGCAGCGCTGTAGAAATTGAGTTTCCACCTCAAAATTTTAAAATTGTTACCTGTAAAAAAGGAAATACATTAAGCAGCTAATAAAAATGTTGTTTATGCAACTAAAGAATAGAAACAAGTACAAGGAAGAAAAATGTATTTCTGAACGCCACCATTCTCCTCCACTGAAATGGATTTAGCATATTCTAGCTCATCAGGATTTGGTTGGCTAAATTTAAGCTGTACCAAAATTTCAATTTGTCAAGTGAAGAACTAAGAATAATTTAAAGGAAATGAAGAATTAACATGAAATTTCAGCAACTTTCCAGCCGATGTGTCAGATGCAAGATCCAGGGGATCTCACTGTGGTCAACATGTCATCCTCGATGAAAGTCTCTGAAGATAAGATGCAAGTCAGGGGTGGTGAAACAAATTACAAGAGTATACTCGGATCAGCTATCAGGCACAGCCAAACACAATTCCGGATATTCTTATCTTAAAACTGAGCTTGAAATACTGAGGATCCAATCTGTAAGCATGAAAGTTTTTGCCAGAGACATAAAAGATTACATCATAGCCTTCCTGATTATCCAAAAGTGCATTGAAGTGTATTCCAGTGTCCGAATATGGAACTTGTATAGATTGGAGTCTGGTTGAGTCCATTATAGACACCACCACAACAACGTACATTTAATATTTAAGCAATATTCCTTAGGGTAATCCAATGTTTCAAGAGCAGCTTGCCTGAAAAAGCTCTTGTAACCCCTGAAGAAAATATTAATGTAAAAGTACATTATGAAGGAAACAATAGAAGTATGCACCTAAAACACTCTTGGCAAAGTGCATCAAGCGAAATAGATATCAGCATAATTTTTGCACTCACATTTGAAAAATGCCAAGGGAAACAGAAGATCATAGTTAAAAGGATTTATCTGTGTATATCATATTCTTCTCATTCTTTGGATATTATTTTTATTCAGGCCTACACAGTCATGCCAATTCAAGCATAATTATCTACTAAACTCGCAGCTACAGAAGAGGAAGAGACGAATCTAATGTTGCTAATAGCATGCTCTAATCAAAGGCCATTTTCCACATGAATAATCCTCTTGGAAGTCGAGAATCGCTGGTTCACCCTTTCAAGAACACATGATAGACTAGCAGCCCTAGTGAACATATGCCAAGTATCCAAATGCCATAACATCTAAAGGGATTGAGTTGATCAACACTTAAGCAACAAGCTGACTATAGGCAAGCTTTCTATTTCACAAAGAAATTCTATTATCGTGATTATATATCCACTGAAATGTTAGAAATCATTTAAGATCCACAAGTCATCAATGATTTACCACAATTCGCCAGCATAATATCATCACCCATAATCATTACTAGATCATACTGAAAAGGAAGATAACCATGAAAGGAAGAGAAAAATAAACAAGATCTGTCAGCAACTGAAAAGCCATGAGTATTGATTATGTTGAATGTATATGAGCTGTACAATTGCATACTGTCAGAAAAAAAAAAAGAGACTAGCCCGACAATTTAAAATTTCGACTGAAACCATACAAGTCTCTCCATGGTTTCACGAGTAGCCTGTGTTAGAGGATGTTCACAGCCATATATAACCTCCTTGATGTTGACAGCAGTCCTACAAAGCTGCTCCCCGATGTCATATTGTCCCCCTTGTAGCATAAACTTTGCTCTTGTTTCTAAAAGAAGAGCTCTCAGACTTGCAAGATCAAGATAAATTAGTGGATCAGACTCTATAGATGATCGAGACCTGGGATTCTTCGGGCACTTCGTTTTATCTTGAGCACTGGTGGCTTTGAACAGAAAAGAATCCTCCAAGGCTTCCAATGCTTCAGTTGATACACGTAGAAGCTCTAGGGCAGCATTGCAGAGGGAAAATTTTGTAAAAGTGAGTGAAGCTAGGGGCAGGGCAAATCGTCTGATGAAGGACAACAGATCTCGTTCTGGAAGATCGATAACCCCAGGATCTATGCCAAATTTAAACAGCAAGAAGCAAGCTGACCATATATGACCAGCATGTTCCTGTAAATTCCCTTCCTTCTCAATTGCCTTTATAATTGAAATTGCACTATTGTTATCATCTCTTTCACGGGCATAGATCTTAATGATACTGTGAAAAGAAATATGTCCCATTCTAGTGCTTTCTCTTGCTACCGAAAACCTTACTAACGTGGATGAGGCTTCAGCTTCTGAAATACTAACATTCAATTCTCTGGCTGTGCAGGAGAGAAAATGAAAGCACCTTTTGAGAAACCTTGTGCGACAATGCTTTGCAGATGATGTAGATGCAGCAATTGCCAACATGGAGATTGGGATCGCTGATGGTGCAAACCAATTGCTAACGCCCACCATCTTTGTGGCCAACTTGCTAGGCTTCTGTGCATTATCCAGTATAGAAAAGCACACATCTAGAAGCTGAACAAAAGCAGGGTTCTGTTTCATAACGAGATCTTCTTTCCTACTAAATTTCAGTTCTCTATATGGCACTTGATTTATCATATCCAATAGTTTGAGTGGACCTATCGGCAGCTCAGATAGGATTGCTCTTACAAGTGCTAGACCCAGAGGTAACCTACCTAGTTTCTCTTCGATGATCCTCAGAGCATTGGCATCTTCTGTCGGGAGTTCCATTACCCTCCCCTTCATCAGGATCATTGCCTCTGCAGCAGACAAGTATGAAAGCCTCAAGGGCATGATATTCAGAACTCGAGGAAGACGAGAAGAGATAATAATGTGTGTCTCTCCACCAAAACGAGGCAAAAGTTCCATTATGCTACTCCCATCCCACCAATCCTTCTCACTTTCCAAGTTATCAATCACTAGAAGGAAAGGGATGTCTCGCATGAGCTCCCTTCGCACCTTTCCAATAGCATCTGCCTCCAGCTCCTTGAAGCTTCTTGGCCCATTTCTTTGTGAGAACATCTCGGTCCCAATGGCAACATCAACTCCCAGCAAAGGCAACAACTTTAAGTAGTTTTGGCGGAGATATCTTGACTCTCCACCAACCCATAATACCCTTTTGTAGCTCTGAGAGAACTTGTATGCAAACTCGAGCAAGAGCTCTGTTTTGCCAATGCCCGAGTCACCACAGATGCAGGCAACACCTCTTCGATACGACATACTCATTGCATTTCTTGTCCTTCTGTGCCTCACAGGCAACTCATTGCTCCAAGTGCCCTGCATCTCTATCTCTTCCTCTGATTCTTTCCAAACAACAGCTTCCTTACCCTTAGCCTTTATCTCCACATTCTTCTTTGCTATTCTTCCTTTCTGCGTTCCGCTGCTGCTCGTGCTATTTCTGGCCATAACAGTGTCTCTTCTATGTGTATCACGAGTTCTGATCTCGATATATTCCTCTGGATTTCCTTCGAAGTCTCCAAATAGCATCATTTCGAGCTTGGCAAGCTCGCTCTTCCTTCCAACAAAATTAATGTTTCGTGGAAATGGGAATTCCTCCACGGCCATCTCCCTCCACCTCTGCACCTTCTCCACCATGCTCCTCCGGCCCAATTGCGTCCCCAAGAGTAATACCGCATCGAAGATTCTATCCCTAAAGTTGCCAGGATTCACTTCCAGCATCACGGCGGAGCGCGAGACTCCATCCACCACCTGCTTCCACTCTTCCTCGATGCCACCGTACGCATTCCAGAGCCGACCTCCGAATCTCTCCCACAATTCTCCTTTCCTCTCAATTACGTCCCTCGCGGTGCAATCCCCCTGCGACAGCCCGAAGAAGACGGGAACCAGGTTCTTCCGCTCGAGGAACCACCGCATCTCCTCCACGCCATAAGGGTTGGAGAAGGACTTCCTCGTGACGAGGACCACGCCGACGGCCGCAGCGTCCATCGCCACTTTGGCCACGCTGTGCGCGTGGGCATCGCGGCACCTGCGCCGGTCGACGGCGAAGCAGCGCAAGCCCTGCATCTCGAGCTCAGCTCGCAGCCACTTCACGAAGCGGAGTAGGGGGGGCCGGCGGCCGCAGAAACCAAGATAGACATCGCAACTCTTCACCCTCGGAAAAGGAGAGTACGAGTTTAGCGGGCTACGATTGGAGGAGGTGCTGTCGGAGGCGACGGCGACGGCGACGGCGGGTTTGGGTGGCGAGGGCGATGAGTAGGTGGCCGAATCGAAGGCGGAAGAGGGGCAAGAAGACTCCATGAGAGATGATGAGCGGTTTATGGCAGCAAAAGTTGAATATAAATGTAATCTAATATATGTACAGAGAGAGAGAGAGAGAGAGAGAAGAAAATTAGGGATTTGGGGGATTAATTTGCAGGGACGTGAACAAGGAAGGAAGGTAATCCAAAAAGAGATATAGTGAAGATTTTGGAGGTGTTTGGGGAAACCTTCCTATTTTGTAGATCAAAAAGGAGGGATGGAAGCAGCAAAGGCAAACATGGAGAGGAGAGCGGCCGCATTGGCCGCCGGCCCTGTTCACCGGCTGATCCCTAAGCCTGCTGCCAAGCGGGATATGAACGCCCGTTCCGAAGGAGGAAGAAGGCGGCGGCACATATCGGAGCTGATGAATGCGGGTTCGGGTCCAACCCGAATCCGAAATCGATCTGGCCAAATCTGAGCTAAGCCCAATCCAATCCAATTTGGCACCATATTGACATCCTTCATATGTATCATAGCATAACAAAGAGGATTAAGAATATAAATAAATATGAAGAGCCCTTCAAGTCTCCTTTTACATCCAATTTGAAGCTAATTTTATATCTTTGCCATAACATCAATGCAACTATCTCCATTCTTTTTTATTTCAGGTGGTCTCAAGCTGTAATTATCTTTTCCAGAAGAACAAGGTTGGAAGATTAGAAGCAAATATGGTAGAAATTTTGTTGCCAAAAGTGAAATATTTTCTAATTTAATTCAAATGTTCTCTTCATATAGTTCTTCTTTTGGAAGAAACACACACACAAATGAGCTGCTCAAACTAGTTTGACTCCATTAAGGAATTAATGCCCACTTCTATATATATATATATATATATATATCTCATGGGACTGAGTGGTTTCCAGTAATCTTCTAAGGGTTGGATTAGTACAGTCGAGATTTGCTTGAGTTCAACTCGACAGCTTCATTCGCCTCAAGGAAACATATGCTAAGAATCGGTAAGCAAACACCATGGCGATCATGGCAGCGACTTCCATGACTCCATTGTCGAGATGGTTGACATTCAGATGCGGGGGGACATGGTCATACTGCACCTTCAGGAGGAGTCTGTAAGAGTGGTAGTTGAAGGAGATGAAGCGAAGCCATGAAATGAATGCAGGAACTCTCTGCAGATTTGTCAGTAGCAGCTGCATGTAAGCCATGAGGTTACAGAGTAGTGGCAAGATTTCTGCATCATTGGGTGCTTACCTTCACAAAGAATCCTCCAGCCAGCATGAAGGTCATCACTGTCACTGAAGCTAGAGTGGTTGCCTGCTTGATGTTCATGAATGAGGCACCGATAGCTAACCCCAGCCCCTGCCAGATTTGCCAAACATCAGGTCAAAAGGCCAAGAATTGATGGAGAAATGCTGTGTCAGGAAGCATGCAGATTGTGATCCTGTAACATGCAACATACCTGAGCGGCAACAATGCTGAGGAAGACAACAAGCATACTGAGAAAGAAGTGTTCGATACTGAGCCTCAGGCCTGCCATGAAATAGACAATTAGGAGAAATATGATGGGTAGGAGGAGGTCTAATGGCAGATCGCTTGTCGTCCTGGCGATGAAGTATGCGCTGAGCCTGTACATGTCGACTGCTCTTTCCTTGTTCAGCATTGCTCTTTCTTGAGGGAATGTGAAGATCGCTGTGAAGACCGGGAAGAATCCCCAGAAGACAGAAATGAAGAACAGCAAACCAGCCTGCAGTGTTTCATCTCCAATTGTAGATTCTTAGATAGCTCATACTCTTCAGATGAACTACTCGATGATCGTTTTACTGTTGTTGTTCTCGTGAATCGTGTAGATGATAGTGTAAGAATTGCATGTAACGTAGAAAGTGTTCTTACCTGATCTTCTTGACCTGTTGGAGTCGCAATGTTTGAGTGCCACCAGAGCAAACCAAGGATCACTGCAATTGCAAGAACTTGAGTGATCCTCATCCAGCTCAAGTAATCATGTCTTCTTTCTTTCAGTCCTCTCCAGAAAAGAATGGAGTACTGCTGCCACCAGCTCGCTCCCCAATCTCTTTTTGGTGATGACAATGTAATCTTCATATCTTCGCTTATGGGAAGCGGCGCAAGAAGCTTCTTCTTCTGCTTGTCTGCAACTCGAGTCTCGTAAGTCTCCACCAGGTACTGTTTCATTGATTGTTGCAGGAGCTATAAGCTTATACCATCTGTTTTCTGCCAAGAAAAACAAGAAGTAGACAAGCTTTTACCTCATGCACATCTTCTGGAGATGGCTTGGCATTTCTTGTGCTGCCTCCCAAATTTTTTGACTGCACTTTCTCCTCCAATTCTGATGGCATAGTGGCATCATTTATGTTGCCATTTGCAAGATCTAGCAGGAACTCTGCTGGGTTCATTGCAATGAGGGGAACACATCCGATAGATGCAAAGTAAGCAATGGCTTTGGATGCTCTTCCGAAGAACAGCAAACTTCCCCTTCCAAGTAGAATCAGCTTGTCAAATCTATGGAAGAGTCTGCTTGATGGTTGATGAATTGTAGTCACCACTGTTTTGCCAGACTGCAACAGAAGCAAGCAAGACTCGTTAGGCCTTTTGCAGCACAAAGCATGTGTTCTTGCATTCCACAAGGCTAAAAGCTAAAACTCACAGTGAACCATTTATGTTTATCTTCTCCTCTCTGAATTATTAATAAATATCATGTTGTTAGAAATGGTATTTGTTTTCTGCATGAAACCAAAAAGGGGAACAGATTCGATCGGCTACACTCTCAACTTGTCTGGTTCATTAACTCCTCACGACATAGGTTTGGAGATCAATCTACTCCTCGTGAGCATAACAAAGATCATAAGCAGAATGATCACCTCAGCTATGTCATTCAACACTTGGATTGTTCTTAGGGCTGTTGTTGAATCCAGACCAGATGTAGGTTCATCAAGAAACAGCAAAGATGGATTCATTATGATCTCATTTCCGATGCACACCCTCTTCCTCTCTCCACCTGAAACTCCTCTTACGAAGGATCCTCCAATGATGGTATCTTGGCACCTGCACATTGTTGCCGAATCAGAGGAGACATCAGTCAATGTCAGGCAAGAATCTATGTCTTACCTCTCGAGCCCGAGCTCGTAGATCACATTCATGGCTCTCTCTTCCTTCTGCCTTCTGGTCATTGTCCTCGGAAGTCGAAGGAGAGCCGCATACGTCAACGTTTCTCTTACGGTGAGATGAGCGAATAGAACATCATCCTGAGTCACGAACCCAATCCTGAAAATGGACTTCACTCCTATAATCTTATCATCTTCATTTAGCCACCGATGTAATTGATAGGAGAGCATGCGATGGTGAGCTCGGTTCATTCTGTACCTGCTCTTTAGAGACTTGGCATACGGCTCATCGTTGTAAGTGATGGATCCTTGAACGACGTTGTCGGCTGTTCTTCCGGAGAGGAGGCTGAGGAGCGTGGTCTTCCCACTGCCGGAAGGACCCATCAAGGCCAAGAGTTCTCCAGGTTTTGCTGAACCTGTGATGCCTTGGAGGATATCTTTCTCTTTGGTACTCGTAATTCCTCTGAGGATTACCTTGTATCTGACCTCTGTAAACTGCAGAATTCACAGCATGAACTGCGGGATTAGATGAAGAACAACTGTTTCTCTTCAGGACAGCAGGAAATCCAAGTGCTACCTTCACATATATGGGATAAGATGTCTCCGACATCAGCCTTTTTCGAGATCTTCCAGGCTCGAGATCAAGTCCTGCGGGCAAGCATGTCACGAGCATCGACATCTGCCTTACATTGGCATCTACTGACTTTTTTGCGAGGAGCAGATGTCGTTGTTACCTTTGTCACCGCCAGCGAGAGCGGTGATGTCAGAAACAATGTCTTCAGGGAGAGCAGCAGTGAAGCCAGTGAAGGAGAAGGAGAAGCCCAGACTCGCACTGGAGGCTCGGCTCAAGCTTCCACCACTGCCACCGTCTTCGCAGTCCACCTTCATGTGTCCACTTCGCGTGCTTCTCAGGTGGTGTCCTGCTTTCGTGGCCGGCGAAGATCCCACCATCTTCTTCCCCAGGCTCGACTTCCTCGACAAGCTCGGACCGCCATTAGCGTCTGCGACCGGCATGGATTCAGCTGATGAAGTGGGGCTCAGAGTTGGTGGCCGCGGTGGTGCCATCTCCAGTTGGTCTGACTTGGTCCTGGCGATCCCACCTGCTGCTGAATCCATCTCGACACACCTCGATTCTTCTGTTCATAGGATATGATGAGAGGGATCGCAACATTTAAGCTTCACCGAAACAAAATTGCCAGAAGATCATAAATTTTACGTTTTAATGCAACAGCGATGATTAATGCTCCTTTCATTATCAGAATTGATTTGTCAAGAGACAAAGTCCTCAATCATCTTGTCCATTGAATTGGAGTTTGAAATGCATGCCAACCAAGTTTTGACAGGAGACTGAAGAAGATTCCTTAATGTTTCCTCAGTGGAATATTTCCTCTTCTGATTCCTTACCTCTATTATCGAACATTGTTAATGAATGATATATCCTAAATCACATCCTTTTCGACTATTTACAAGATGATAACTCCCATTGGACTCAAATCATCACCCCAAACATCAACAAGAAATAGGATCTATAAATCATTTCTAACATTGCAACCGCTTACACGCAAACAAGAAATGAGAGCAACACAGAACACATGAAATCAAGTGCTGAAATATATCATTCAGGGACAAAAAAAGAGAGAGAGATGGGGGGTTGGGTTGGGGGGGGAAGAAGGTGAAGAAGGTGAAGAAGGAGATGGGAAAGAGGAGTTGTAGCAGAGATATTAGTACCTGAAAAGGAGTGTGGGTGAGGAAGAGCAATGGAAGGCCAGCTTGATGCCACCAGGTTTACTTCTCCTCCTCCTCCTTTTATGCAAGCTGCCACCTCTCATCCAAACCTCACAATGTCGTATGATGGAGGGAATTGAACAGTAGCTCACAGAAATGCCCCTAATCTTGTTGCAGTACTACTTCATGAACCTTTCCACCAAGCAATGCACTGGGGACCTCATACATATATATATAGAGGGAAAAGAAGATCTTTGCTCGAAAGGAAAAGTATGCAAGAAAAGTACAAAGAAGTGTTTCTCACCGAGTGGAAAATGATTGGAGCTGCAACAGTGATTGCGAAGAAGAAAGAAGAAATAATGCAGAAATACTGCTCATGATGGACATGTTTTGTGGTGTAGTAATTAGGTGGAGTGGCTTCTTCCTCCAGCTGTTGCATGAAGGAAAAAAAAGGGAAGAGAAATATGCAGAAAATAAACCATGATTGCTGTGTGTTTGACATGGACAAATGGAGCTCTAAAATTCGATCTACAAAATGTGGCATAAACACCACCACTACTTGCTGCCAATTTGTCTCACTCATGATTTGATTCACCTCCAAAATTGTATGAATTGTCTAACCCAAATCTTCACATTTTTTTTCCTTTTTCTTGAATGAAAAGTGTGGCAGAGTTTCCAACCCATTTGGACAAGTAAATTGGAAACAAACAAGAAGCAGTTCCAAGAAAATGGGAGAAGAGATCAAGAACACAAATTAGAGCAGAAGAGAACTCAGAGAAACCATCTCAGAGGACCAAACCAACATCCTCAAGACACACTAAAACCATCATTATTAGTTTGGTTGGGTTTCTTTAAATGAAAATTGGCAGTATCCAAGACAACTACAGTTGTTCCTCATTTCAGCTTCTATTCCAAAACAGAAACAAGAGAGAGAGAGAGTTTCTGCTTTCTGGCTTTTGCATGTAGAAGTTGGAACTCAAGGTTACTTTGGTACAAGACATGTTCAGGTTCATAGAGTGGCTGTGGAGTCTAAAGTCTCCCTTGAGATGTGCGTCGCCCAGGTGTGTGGAAAACGGGAACCCCACATCGAGCTTCCATGGGTGGGGCACTCAGAAGCAGGTCAACCTCTGAGTCTTTTCCTTCCTCCCATGATTCAATCTTCGGATGTGACACATGAACTGCCTGCCTCCAGAGGATGTTCCTCAGCTGCCATTAATCATCCTCAAGGTTCACACCCAACTCAGAAATCCAACATCTGTTTTAGTTGTGATGTACCTCTAACCTCATCCACAGACGTACTACTCGATCTTAATGCGATTTTACCTCCAAGCTCAGTCAGAAATCCACCTTTTGTGCATGTGAAAGTTCTTTAGAGGATGCAGCTCAAATGACTCCAAAATAAGAAGTCTTGTGTTCAATCCTTGTGGTCCTTCCATGGTGTCTCTCTCTGTATTTTCTTTGAGTTAGAGACGTGATTTAGATAGTTACTTTAGAAGTCAAAAAACAAAAACAAAAAAAAGAACTTTTGGTGGAACACATCAAATGTTTTCTAAAATTGAAGCATAAGAACACTGGCATATTCTAGTCATGAGAGTAGTAATAACAACAATATAAAGAAATATTAATGAAAAAAATGTGTATATATAATAAAATATAAATATAAAGATTTATGTGAATCGATACTCCTTTTATACTTGATAAAAGTGTTATCACTTTTGAACCCATATATATATATACCTCAATTAACGAGTACACTAATCGAATTTAAATCGATCATGTAATTATTAATACATATTTTTTTTATAAATCGAAATATATATTTATATGTATATATTTATCTCGAATTAATCATTCATTGTTTTTATCTCACTTAAATCCAAGATGTTATCATCACTATCAATTTATACGTGTCGAGGACATATGAATTCATGAATCTACTTTTAATAATTATATGATAATGAATGTTATATTAGGAGTCAGTACAAAATTAATCTTTCTTCTATACACTTGTTTGTGTGTGGCAATGACCACAACATCCTCCTGTATGTATATATTTATCTCGAATCAATCAATCGTTGTTTTTATCTCACTTAAATCCAAGATGTTATCATCACTATCAATTTATACGTGTCGAGGACTTATGAATTCATGAATCTACTTCTAATAATTATGTGATAATGAATGTTATATTAGGAATTAGTACAAAATTAATCTTTCTTCCATACACTTGTTTGTGTGTGATAATAACCACAACATCCTCCTACATATATATGTATGTATATATTTATCTCGAATCAATCAATCGTTGTTTTTATCTCACTTAAATCCAAGATGTTATCTTCACTATCAATTTATACATGTCGAGGACTTATGAATTCATGAATCTACTTCTAATAATTATGTGATAATGAATATTATATTAGGAGCCAGTACAAAATTAATTTTTCATCCATACACTTGTTTGTGTGGCAATGACCACAACATCCTCCTATGTAACCTTTAGAGTAGTCGAGAAGGCAATCACACATACGACATTGACATCAATGGATGTGAAGAAGCACTAGCTAATGCACATTTGTAACAATGTATGTTGTCAAATGCATGGTCCATCGAGGTAGCAATCATGAGCATCACATCAACCATTTGGTATGCCCACAAAAGCCCGGACAATTAATCCCTTTTATCATCATCCCTTTCGATTGAGCTTTAGATATGCCTGATTGGTATAATTTTTATATTATATATATAGCACTCATATATCTATCTTTTATGTGATTATGGGAGGTGGAACCAATTTCTCACAACTTCCTCTTATTGTCAACCCCCTCAATCATTCAAAGCATTAGTCTTCGTTGCAAATGACTTGTCTATTTTGATGAGGCACGAGAACAACACATCAAGAAAGCTTCGCTAAGGTCAAACTCTCACCCACAAATTAGGGCATCATAGAGGTGACACGTCAAGGGGTTGGATATGACAGAAACCCAACCCAATTTGATTAGATTAGATTAAATGCATATTTTTATCTAATTATTTGATCAATCAATTATATTATAAACAACACAAAGATTTTTCAACTCAATCCGATTAAGTTAAACGATTATCTTTCATTGTCTCTGTTGAGATATTCGAATTGATTAATATATTATTATATGATTAATATGTCATGTAAACATCATGTACGTTTATAATTTTTTAATATTATACAAATTAATACTAAAAGAAAAAGAAATGATTATGATCATTAGAATTAGAACGGACGGTAACCTAACCAATGTTAGAGTTGTTGAATCATTAGTTGAACTAGTTAATCATTTATTTTTTATTTTATTTCTAATTATATATATATATATATGATAAAATTATTGTGTAAAAAAAAACACATTAACATTGTAGGAACACTTTAAAGTATTGGTATTTCAGTTAGTTCAATCCTTCAGAATAACTAATAGAATAGGATGGATTTCATGTCACAGACAGACATACATTGAATCTGTAGATGAAGTGGAAATGGTTGCCAATGCAAGGAATGTGGCAGCAGCATTAGAATCGACTAGTAAGATTCTTCACCTATCTTATCTTTCTTCTTAATGCCAACAATGGATTGGATTGGCATCAACTTCTTTCTGCATACCTTAAATCTCCAGCTGAATCTGCTTTGTAGGTTCCTACTTTGAGTTCTTAAACTTCAAGATTAGGAAAAGATCTCAAGCTCAATGGTGGATGTTGCTGGTCACATACAGCAACACCAATGGTCTTCTTTGCACTGAGGAGACACTTCTTGGGGATTTGATGGCATGAAGGTGAGGAAGTAGATAGTGGTACAAGTCACCCTATTGAATTGGTAAGTATTTTTAAGAGTCATAATCATATTGAAATTAGTTGATAAAATCTTAGTTAGATTAAAATTCATTAGTGAATTAGGAGTTATTCTTATAAATATACATTGATTTTAGTGAGAGGAAGAGCTAAGATTCTTTGGATGCTTGATTTATAAGGTTTTTAGAAAGGTTTGAGAGAAAAAAAACATAGACTTATATAAAAGATGTATAAAGGGAGTCATACTTGACTAGAGATAACTTACGAATATTATAATTAATCTCATATATTAAAGTTTTTAATTTTCTTCATAGAAGAAGACGAGATTTGTTGAACTACGTTAAATTTTATGTCAATTTTTTAATATATTTTTATTTATTAATCACTAGATAATTTTTTTATTTTTATTTTTCTTCTCTCCCTCCCTAATAAAATAGTATCAGGTTCCAAAAGATTCGATGATCAAATATTCAATAAGGATGTTGAGTTGTATCTATTAGAAGATATTCATGCATGAGAAATAATTCAAAAAGATGATTAAAAGAATAATCTCACATTAATAAAATTGAGAAGAGTCTAACTCATAATCTAATAGTGAATTGGTGTTTGACTAAATATATGTTAATCCTAACTAGTTTAACCCAATCATCATTAATAGATTTCTAATATGATGATCAAAGGTTTGTAAATAAGAAATGTGAGTAAAAAGAAAAGACCATTAAAAAAGAGAGAGAGAAAATGAACACACCATTAACTAAGCTATAATTGAAGGGTAAGCAAGCAAACTAGAAAAGATAAATGACAAGTATCAAGAGAAGCTTGAAGAAGAATACTAGTTTTCCTATGTTTGCACTAACAAGCAAAAATATTTTTACAGGACACAAAATATAAAAAATATATTATGGGCTTTATTGGTTGCGTTTGTACTTATCATTTTGTTGAAAATATCCCATTGTCTATAGTGGATGAAGCTCAAAACCACTGAGAAGGTTGTTCCCCAATCTCTATTGTTATCTCTCTTTTGTTTGGGTACCTTGCTCAGCTCAGCTCATCTCTCCCTCCCAATAAGTAAAAATTCCTAACATGATATTTTTGCCTATTAAATTACTTTGAAACTATGTTCCTGAACACAGATATCACCCCTCCCATTAGTGCATCGAGCAATGGAGGATGATGATTCAGAGTTTGGATGGGAATGGTGATGTGCTCACTCGCCAAGTTGGAGGCTTGTGTTGAGTTGAGCATCGCTGCAAAACCAGAGAAGCCATGCCTGTAGCTGTACACCATGGCTTCCTCTGCTTCTTCTTGCCTGAGATCAAATTGCCAGAAGAACAAAGACAGCAGCTGTAATTATGCTGAACGCAGTGGAGGCAAGAAAAGGTAAGATACAAGAGGTGGGACTTGATTGACTACCTGGAGAAGACATTGACATGGAGCTTGGTGGTGAGGAGAGGATCTTGGCCATGGCTGTGGCCCAGGTAGACTATGTGCACCTGCAACACAGGAACAAAAAGACCACATTATATGATAGCATTATTTGGTGGGGGAACGGAGAAGACTGGGGCTCTATTGGGAGATAAGGTTGCTTGGCCTGTGGGCAAGCAGTGACTGCAACAAAGCCAATGACACAGGAAGTGGCCCCATAGGAGGTGAAAAGAAGTAGCCATTGCCTCTCACAGATCTGCCAGTTGCAAGTCTGTGCATTATATAGTAGGGAAAGTCCATGATTTATCATTCCATGGAGTTCAGCATGGTGTAGACTGCTTCAACTGCAAGCCTTGCAAAGCTACAATGTCCTCTGACATGCACCATGTCTGCATCATGACTTCTTTCCTTCCCTTTCCAAGTTGCACTGACCTAGTTCTTTCTCTCAAGATCATTGAGCTCCACAACTACAACTCAGAGTAATCTATCTACCCCCTCTTGGATTCAGCATGAAGTCAGATACCAATATAGCAGGGAAGGTTGATTACAAGGGAAAGAGGCCTACTTCCCCTCTCTTTTTGTCTAATCATCTGCTCTAATTATCTGATACATTATAATTATGAACTCGTGTGCAGTTCATCATCATATCTAAAAATCCTGCTTATGATCTCCCATGACTGCAATTGCCACAATAGAGCAATTTGAGCAGTGCTTATGATGAGAAATTTTCGGTTATCCAAGATAACATCTTAGATAACTCGCAGCATATGTGTCATATATCACATTATTATATAACAGAAGGAATCCAAGCACTGAAGGCTACATTATCCATGCAGATATACTATAAGCAGGACTCAAGCAAAACTTCAAGGTCTGTATATTAGGCTTGGAAAGATTTGAAGCTCTTCACTTTTAATTCCATTTGTTGCATAACTATCTTAATGCAGATAGCTGGTAATAGTTCTTTCTATGCACATACTACAAGAAGAGGGAAATCAACCATGGAGAAGAGCATCACCCTACAAAGCAACACAAGACCTTATGATGTAGTCACCTACTCATTCACTAGCAGGACAAAGTTAAGAGCATAAGAATAATGCTATCTAATAACGAAATATCCATCTTATGATCTAGTAGAATGTGCAACATGTACTTGCATAAGAATGCTTAAGCATCTGTAAATTCATAGACATAGCCCAAGCTAGGTTGCTTTCCTACTAGTTGAGTTGCAGATATACCATTATGCAGTTCATTTCTCTTCTCCAATGCTATGCATGATGTTCTTTTCCTTTCACTAGAGCTGTAAGTTTGAAATGTCAATCAGAATTTGCTCAGAACTAAGCTCAGCCACTTCATCCTTCGAATCTATGCTAGTTAATTCTTAAAAGCATATGCTGGATTGAAGAAAGAACAATTTAAGTGTGTAACTGTTGTGTGAATGTGAATCAGTGAACAAGGGATGTGTTTGATCTTGTCTTATAACTTTGATCTGTTCAAGTTTTGGTTTTCTGATGATGGATGAGGGGAATGAGGATTCTGTAGGGCAAAAATAAAAGTAGAAATGTCAAAAAGGGATGATCACAAAGATAAAAAAACATGTATATATAACATTATGTTAAATTGATCTTAGGCATGATGGAAGTAAAAGTAATAAAGATCATTTTAGGTATGTAAAATTTTGATAAATTTTCATATATTTATTAATAATCATGATTTTTAATAGTTAACCTAAATTTACTGGATGGCTGTTTCTAGGAATGACATATATAGAAAATTAAATATTTGGAGGGATATATGTAAATATAATTTTCTGAAAAAAATGCATATGAAATATTAAAATTTGGTGAGGCAAATATTCTATGAAAAGATAGCTATGTAAATATTAAGCTGGTACTCGGATAATTGTATTACTAATCAGATCTTCTCACAGCCTTTGCTGCCATGACACTAGCTAGCTCTGCTATCTTCCATCTCCAAGTTCTTGCCAACTTGATCAGTGTTATAAGACAGTTGATCATCAAGCAGAGTCACATAAAATTTATCAGATCTTTGACTTTGCTGCTGTTACTGCAATAAGTCTGCTGTTGCAGTTTATTCTACCAACTTTGTCGTAAATTTCAAGAATTTTCTTCTGTGAATGAATTCCAAGAATTTACTACTTCAGTCGAACGGAAAGCAAAGCTAATTGAGATCTGCACATAACATTACTGAACTCAGTTCATACTAGTTTGTCCTTTGACACACAACCTTACAGGTCAATTTCACCAGATTCAGGTTTTGTTAGAGTTGAAATTTGCTTTTCTTTATTCCCGAAATTGAAAGAAGAAAAAAAATTATTTCCACAAGATTTCTTTATGCTTGAGAAACACCAAAGCAGTGGATTCTTGTTGCTTAGTCTACAAGTATATTGACATTCTCCAAGAATTTTGGGAGTACAACAGTTTAAAGAAATTTAGTGCAGTAAAGATGACTGCTTACTTTTTGTCCTGCTAGATATGCTCTTTGTGTCTGAGAGGTGGTATCGATTGATCATCCTACCATTGTAGTTTTTCAATCCACTGATGTGCATATCATGATGCTAATGACATTAAAACCCAAATGAAGATATCAAAGGCTTGATCTTATGGAAGCAAAGAAGATGAACTGCTTGTTCTCAGCTTACAACTAGCTCTTATTGCATCAAAAATGCCACATCTTTAGCAGTTCAATAGAAGTTGTCTTGACTTGTAATCCAAGTCTCAACCACCTGAACTAAACTAGGAGATAGAACAATTAAATGCTCCTTCTTCTTTCTACAGAGAACCATATGCTACACTGTTCTTTTCAAGGAAGTATAGGAATGAGAGGGATCAAAGAACCTGACTCAATGAACAAAGAACTACATGGAAGACAAAAGCAAGAAAGAAAACCAGGTAAACCTTTCGTAACCAAAGAAATTATACCCAGGAAATGTCAAGACAGCACACTCATCTTTCTAACTGTGAATGGATTCAAGAAATAAAGATCTTACAAAGATCAAACAAAAATCCTGCCTCACCCTTTCTATAGCAGCTCCTGCCCTTGAAGCAAACAAAGTTTGAATCAGATTGAGTGCCGAGGTAGAATCTTGTAACAAGAATTGGAGACTTGCACAGACACGCTATGAATGTGAAGAGGAGCAACCTTCCTGTTGGACCAATTTTAAGTTCATGAACAAAAAGCAGTGTAATATAGGGAGTATGGGCCATATTTGTTTCATAGCTCTTCATGATGGATTCATCTGAAACAACACAAAATTGACACAAACAGTGGTAAAAGTAGACAGTAAAAGGAAGAATTGGTAGTTTTCAGGCAATCAAAGTGAAGTCTGTGAAAGGAGTTGAGGAAGAGTCTTGTGAATCCAAGGAAATATGACTTCATCTTCAACTAATGTTCATTTTGGATTCTGAATGTTCAAACCACCTGACAGAATCACAAGTTCACAGTCATCTTCATAGTTAGTAAGGGTCATAATGAAAAACTAATTGCAAGAACTTTGACCAATTCTATAGAAGCATAATTATAGGAAGCCAGTATCTTGTAATAGATCATAGACTAACAACCAACTTGCTAAATCTATTTCTGATCTCAGAAAAAATTGTCCTTAAGATGATGGGGATATAAACAGGAATAATCTTTGTAGATGAACAAATACTAGAAGACCATAATATACAGCGGAATTAAATGGAAGCACAATCAAACAAAACACCAAGATATACGTGGAAAACCCCTTCAACGTGAAGGGTAAAAACCACGGGGCAAACTAGAGATAATCCACTATGAAAATAATGAATATACAAATCTCTCAATCTCTTGCCCAAAACCCTAGCAACAACCACAAGAGAATAACTGGGATACAAGGATCACATCACTGCCCACAATA
>LVTN01000564.1:62380-113647 GCA_001649415.1 Musa itinerans | reverse complement strand
TCCTTTCTCACCACAGTTATAGCAAATAATATCTTTTCTTGATCTTGATTTGCTCTTACCCATACGTGAACTGCTTCTAGACATTGACCTTCCTCTGTTCTCTGAGATAAGTGCTTGTGAATCATTCTGAGATGTTGCTGAACTCTTTCTTCTCAACTCCTCATTCAACAAACTGCTTGTTACTTGACTTATGGTGACAATACCATCTGGCGCAGAATTACTGAGGGAAACCACCAGTGTCTCCCAACTTTCTGATAATGAATTGAGAAGTAACAAAGCCTGCAACTCATCATCAAGAGACATTTTCATAGAAGATAACTGGTTAGTAATACTCTGCATTTCATTCAAATGCTCAGCAATAGAAGCACCCTCTCTATATTTTAGGTTCACAAGTTTCCTGATCAAAAATGCTTTGTTGCCAGCTGTTTTTCTTTCATAGAGACTTTCCAATTTTTTCCAAAGAGAATATGCAGAAATTTCCTACTGTCTTGGCATCCAGCAAAATCGGAGTCAGAATACCCAATGATCTCCAAATGGTCTGATCTCCTATATGTGAGCATATGATCATTTATCCTCTTTAAATATCTCATGACTCTTTTAGCTGCCTTCCAATGATTCATTCCAGGATTGCTTAAGTATCTGCCTAACACTCAAATAATGTACGTTATATCCGGACGCATATAAACTTGTGCATACATTAGACTCCCTATAGCTGATGCATAGGGAATCTTCTGCATTTCTTGAGTTTCCATATTTCCTTTAGGACACTGATTGAGACTGAACTTGTCTCCCTTTGCGATAGGGGTGTCTCATGATTTACAATCCTGCATGCCAAACCTTTTGAGTACTTTATCGATATAGCTCTTTTGTGATAATCTGAGAATACCCTGAGATCTATCTCGATGTATCTGGATTCCTAATATAAAAGAGGTGTCACCAAGATCTTTCATCTCAAAATTTCTAGATAGAAATCTCTTGGTTTCGTATAATAAGCCTATATCATTTGTGGCAAGCAGAATATCATCCATATACAATATTAAGAAAATAAATTTGCTCCCACTAAATTTGTGATACACGCAATCATCAACAGCGTTCACCTCAAAACCAAATGAGATAATTACTTGATGAAATTTGTGATACCACTGACGAGATGCTTGTTTTAGCCCATAGATGGATTTTATCAATTTATAAATCATTTTCTTTGGGTCTCCTGACACAAAGTATTCTGGTTATACCATATAAATTATTTCATCAATGTTTTCATTGAGAAATGTTGTTCTAACATCCATCTGATGAAGCTCCAGATCAAAATGTACGGTTAGAGCCATAATTAGCTTAAAAGAGTCCTTCATTGAAATCGGAAAGAATGTCACTTTAAAGTCAATCCCTTCCTTTTGAGTATAGCCCTTTGCCACAAGATGTGCCTTGTACCTCTCCACATTACCATTAGAATTCCTTTTAGTTTTAAAAATCCATTTACAACCAATGAGTTTCACACCTTCTGATAACGGGACAAGTTCCCAAACTTTATTATCTTGCATGGACTTATACTCTTCATTCATTGCTTCAATCCCCTTATCCGAATTGGAATCCTCCATGGCTTTACGGAAGTTGATTGGATCATGTTCCATTATACTACTACTTTCTTCATGTTCTTGGAGAAATATCATATAATCATCCGAAATGGCACTCCTCCTTTCCTTAGTGGATCGTCGCAAAGGTATTATCTCTTGCAGCACGGATTCTTGAATATGTTGACTTTGTTCCTCATGAACAATTTCCTCGTACTGTATGGGAGTTGAAATGACTATATCCTTTTGAGGTACAGATTTTGCCACATTAATGGCAAATATATGAATCTGAACAAATTCTTCCTCAAAGGTAAAGTTTTTAACCTTATTTCTCCCCCCAAACTTAATATCCTCAAAGAATGTTGCAATACCCATCTCAAAAATATTTCTTGATTTGTGATCATAAAATTTATACCCCTTAGATCGTTCAGAATAACTAATAAAGTAACTACTCACTATTCGGGGTTCCAATTTATTTTCATTAGGCCTATAAGGCCTTGCCTTAGTTGGACAACCCTATACACGAAAGTGTCTTAGACTAGGCTTTCTCCTGGTCCAAAGTTCATAAGGTACTTTTGTAGTTGCTTTAGTTGGTATTTTATTAAGAATGTAAGCTGTAGTTTTTATTGCTTCTCCCCAGAGTAACTCTGGCAAAGTAGATTGAGAAATCATACTTCTTACCATGTCCTTAAGTGTGCGGTTTCATCTTTCAGCTACACCATTCATGCTAGGTGACCCAAGCATTATATACTGAGGGACAATTCCACACTCCTCTAGGTATAAAGCAAATGGTCTTGGATGTTGTTCACCTGAGCCGTCATTTCTGTCGTAATATTCCCCCCCACGGTCAGTTGTGACGCTTTTTATCCTTTTGCTGAGTTAATTTTCAACTTCAGATTTAAATACTTTGAACACATCCAAAGATTGAGACTTTTCATGTATTAGATATAGGTATCCATATCTAGAGTAATCGTCTATGAATGATATGAAGTATTGTTGACCATTTCATGAAGGTGTAGGAAATGGTCCACAAATGTCTGTATGTATCAATTCTAAGACGTCCGTAGCTCTATATGCACCTGATCTCTTAGGTTTGGTTTGTTTATCTTTAATGCATTCAACACAAACATCTAAATCTGATAAGTCAATGGGATCAAGAATCCCTTATGACATAAGTCTTTCAGCTCTATTTCTAGAGATGTGACCCAAATGTTTATGCCATAATACACCAGAATTTTCAATTTTATGTTTAGTACCTCACAATTCTGCATTTAGGGATTCATGATAGGATGCTATAGTATCAAGTAAATATAGATTGTCATAAGTCATAAGTGAACCAGTTCCAATTATATTTGAATTTAAAGACAGTAAACTGATTATTTTCAAATGAACAAGAATAACCAGATTTGTCCAAATAAGAAACTAAAATTAAGTTCCGTGTAAATGACGGTACAACAAAAGTGTCTTTCAAATCCAAATAATATCCAATACATAATAACAATCTAAATGTGCCTATAGCTTCCACATCTACCGATTTTCTATCTCCCACATAAATGCTTCTCTCAGCATTATTGGGTTTTCGATAGTTCAGGTAACCCTGCTTTGAAACACTAATGTTAGTAGTTGCACCAGAGTCTAACCACCAAGTGTTTCTAGGTACTGAAGTTAAATTGACTTCAGAATAAACCAAAGTAAGGAATGTTCTCTTTTTAGCATGTCAAGCATGATATTTGGCATAGTCCTTCTTTAAAAGCCCAAATTTCTTACAGAAGAAATAAGTATCATTCTTATTTTGTATCTTCTGTACTGGACTCTTATCAACCTCATTCTTTCCATATTTGTATTTTCTTTTTTTGCCCTTAAAGTTGATTTCGTTAAGAATCGGTACTGAATTGAGGTTAGTAGATATTTTTTACAAAGGAACCTAAATAAGAGAACAACAGACAACCAGAAATTATGGTCATATTTATTACCATAAACTTAAGTAAATTCAAATAATGATTTAACCCATCTCAAGATACCAAGTGTAACATTAATATCTTATCTTTGGACTTCAATATTAATTGCTAGTGGTAATCTTGTTGTAATGATCAAACACTGATAATAAGGCATGTCAGATAAACCCTTCTTTGGATTGATTTATCATTTATATGTATAACTTTATAATTATCATGTGTTTATCATTACAAGTATGTATAAAATCCTATCAGTCATTAATCTTCGGGCCGAGTAATTACCACATGGATATAAATACATAATACATTTAATATTTTCATGAGAAATATTATATATGAGAGGTCACTTTGACGACTTCATACATTAAATTACTCAATCTAATATTAAACAATCACTAATTAAATTTAAACCATATTAGACAAATTGGTTTGACCTTAATTTATTGACTAAAATATGTAAATGCATATAAATCATTCAATTTATGTCAATAAATAACTGTATAGAACCAATATTATGGTTAAACCAATATAATATTACAATAATATTATTATTAATTAAATTTACATATTGCAACAACATAATTAAACCAACATAATATGGAACTTTAGATAAAATCCAAAGGAAATTAGGGAAATTTATGCCTTTTGAATGCAAAAAATGAATTTGCATACTAATGAATAGAAAAAGATATCTCAAAATTAAAATGATATAACACCAGAAAAAGGCATGTAAAGTATGCTATAGCATGATTACATAAAACCATCAATATTTCCCAACGATGATAGAACCAAATCACTTTAAAATACTGATGAAAACATCACTAAATATATAAAAACAAGCTTAGATGTTCATTAATAGGAAAGCTCTGATATCATTTGTTGGGTTTTTTAGCATATCATATATGGATAAAATAACTGTTTTATAGAATCAAAGCTGAATTTTGGTTCAAAAACATGCTTTATAGATCCAAAATATGATTTCAGAATGTTTCCATAAAACTTATTAAATCCACTATAATATGCATGAAATCTTACAACAACTAATAAACATATTAACATGGAAGCGTACATGATGAATTCATTAGAGTATTTTCTGAATTAATCGATGATTTGATCTTCCAATTGCAGAGTATTCTTAAGAACTTTAGATTTCTCTTTGACGGGTGAAGAGAAACTTCATTCGATGCTACAACCGGGACCATAACCTTATTTATAGTCGATGAATTTACAATTATAATTATATTCATAATTGATGAATATGTAATTATGCCTCAACAGTTTCGTATTCCTAATCTATTTCGTCATTAAGTTAGAAATATAATTGATGGTATCCACGTAATTAATTTTCATAATAATAATTATATCCCTTAGTCAAATAATTTTATTTTAATTAGATCATTTTAATTTTAACTAATCAAAATAATAATTTAATATATTTAATTATACATATGTAACTCTTAAAATTCGCGTTGCGTTTCATAAGCCTGTGATGAACTTGAGCAGGAAAGGCAGGTAAAAAGGGTCAGCCAGAGGTGAAACGTGAAGAAGGTGGGTCTCCTCCTCCTCCATGAGTGTCATTGACTCTTCTGGTGTCGAGCTCAAGGTGATTGATGACAGTCTCACTCACACCAAAGGAGCACAATGGACATACCCACTCTCGCACTCTCTGGAATCCATACCCCATCAGTTCAACAGGAGACATGGCAAGAAGCCCACTTCACCCAACCCAACTTGGATCGATTCGAAGAGCTCAAATCCACATTGGGTATATATTTTCCCCCATATGATTTGAAGATCCGATAACCTGAAAAGAATCCGATTACTTGGAAACCAAACTTATGCAAACCATATCTTTGTGGTCTTAATGTGCCATGAAAACGTACCCGTCTACCGATTGGAAACAAATGGCCAACTTTTGTGGGACCCTATGGACTCTCCGATGTCCCTTGACGTGGGTTCCGTGTGTTTTGTTGACGTTAAGCAAAGCGAAAACAAATCCCTAAAAGCGAGTCGTTTTGAGCCCTAATCGAGCCTCCACTCGACGCTGTCCGCCGCCGTCGATTGCGAGGAGCCGGCCGCCGGCCTACGACTGCCCTCGAGTCGGAGAAGCAGGAGCCGCTTCTGCCTCAGCCAGTCGCCATACACACCGTCATCCTCCACCTCGCTCTTGTCGCCGACAACTCGAACGAAGGTCTGCTCTTTGCTCCTTCCCCGACCTCTCCTAAGAGTTGGACTATGAGCTTACTGTTTCTCTATGAATCTTCCTGTACACATTTAATTCTGCAGAACAGATAGGCTAGGAAGGGCTCTTGATATCTGTTTTGAGATGCCCTAAAACGTGTAATGCTATATTTGACACAGGTTAACTGGGAGGTATAATTTTTGTTGTAGTGATAAGAATTCATCTATTAAGGATCTCAAGTAACATCATCTTGTTCCCTGATGCCATTTTTTGATTCATGCATGTTTTCTGTTGTATCAGCCAGGGAAACGTGAACTATTGGATTTGATTCCAGACTTCAATTTTGCATATTTCCATTTACAGGCTGGGATAACATGATAATGGAGGGACTTTGGACTATTATTTTAAATTGCTTTAGTCTAGTTATTAGAGATTAATGTTGTTATTATTTTAGTCATGCCAAATTTTTAGGCCTGCATATCTTTTCAGCTCATTCGAAGTTGTTGATACTGACTTTTATATCTAATCTGTTTATTCTGTCTGTAAATTTGTTGCAAGTACCTTCATGCTAGCTTATTAGATCTCATTTATGTTGTTAATCTTTACATGGATACCGGGTTATGGGAATCTCTGCAGGATTGTTTGTTTTTTACTATGAAGTTCTTTTATAATTATTTTTGTAATGGATTTTGATTTGTTGCTGAGTGCTATAACTCCAATGTTCTCCCTGTGCTCCTTAGGACCATTGTGAAAATGAAGAGAGCCGCCCCATGGGAAAAATCCTTGGTTATATCTTCTGATGATTCGTCAGACTCGGATTCTGAAGATGATGGACTGGCTACAAAAATGTCTAGAAAAAATGTAGGTCCTCGATCATCCAAAGATCACACATCGGAAGGTTTGCACCATGGCTCTTTCTTTTTTACTAAAGATGATTAATAGTCTTTTATGTTTAAAGGGGTTTGTGGTTGGATGATTTTTTTACTTTGCCTGAAGTAAGCTTTTCTAATTATTGAATATCCTGATATCAGTGTTTGCCCAAATGGAACTATGTGCATCATATAACTTCAAGTTATTGAAATCTGTTCTGGATTCTCTTACCTTGTTGTATTGATATGTTCAGTTCCTCACAAGGATTGCATCCAACAGTGCAAAGTTCTGTGTTCAACCATTTTATTATATTTTGTATTTTTAGGTTCCAGATATTAGTCTTTCTATCATCTTACTGTCGTTGCTATTTTCAATACTTAGGATTTCTGGACCTGCAGGTGCACATCATTACAATTTTTTAAAACCTATTCCAATTTGTATCTTCCATCTATACCTGATTTAAGGGCATTTATCGCTTAGTTTGTTCCAAGATTGTCATTTAAATATCAAAATTTGAATGTAGACCACCTGCTTGGTTTTCCTGCTTTCTACTTTTCTAGAAGTCGACTACTGCAGCTCTCCGAGAACTCAAAAAATGAGCCTTTTTCATTTTCTTTTATCTTCACTTTCCTAGTTCTGCAGCAACTTTTACTGAATAACACATAAGTGTTGAAGATTGTTAAAATGCACACATCAAAATAAAATGAAAACCAAATAATCTGTGCAGCATTATGATACAAAGTGAGACCACTTATGATGTAAAATATTACTAGTGGAAATTGTCTCACAAGAGAACAGCATAGAACTTAATCAAAGATAAAAGTCACTGCCATGTCCTTATTTTAGACCTCCTCTTCTTGATGATCTCTTCTCTTTTTCCTCGTGTAGGTGGTGACTCAACCTTGTTCCATATACAATCTTTGTAAGCACAAAGTGCCCCTTAGGTCAATTTTGATGAATGGAAAACAAACACTCAATATCCTTTCCCTTAATAGCTCTTTTATTAAACTACACACTACAGAAAGCAAGTGATACATCTAGTTGTCTAATAATAAAGTACACATATATGCTTGAAAATGTTGGCACCCCAGTCACTGCATTTACCTTAAACCCAAATATCCAAAAGACCATTACATATAGCCAATTGACCAATTTTATGTCTTGTAAAGTGGCTAGGCCGACCCATTTCCTAATACAAATAACTTTAACCCTTTTTATTGTCACGATCATGTGTGCTCTCAAGGCACCACTGTTCAATGACTTGACAATTGAGAACACTCTTAAAACCTTGTCCTGCACCATGCAGTCGGGCGACTTCACATGGTCTAAATCCACTTTATCCTTCTGATATACCTTTGAAAGGGATTGCGAAAGTAGTGTCAGACCCATCTGCAAGGGGGCACAACAAGCTGCCTAAAGAAATGTAGGTAGCCGACAAAACTCCTACAGGCAAAAGCTGGCTAGACCCTTGGTGTTTAATCAATATGTCGAAGCCATACTGAATTTTAGAGGCCTCTATCAGATTTTGCACCTATTCTTGGTGGTCATCATTTGGCTTCGCAATTCATGAGACACCTATTTAGTTAGCACCAATGCTTAGGGTGATAATTATCTTGCTCATTGATTTGTCTTTTCTCATAAGATATCCGGCATAGTCTGGCGAAAATATGGATGTCCCTCCTTAACACGTCCTTGATACTGCAGGTGCACTTATCAGAAGGGCGGAAATGTATCAGGAATATATGGGACAAATACCCATTCCTGCTCAGCGTGGTTCTGTTATTCCATTCACATCATGGCAGGGGTTGGCCAAATCAGTGAAACTATTATATGAACAACCACTACACTACCTTACAAACATACTTCTGAAACAATGGGACCAGTCCAGGGTTGGGCATGACGATGAGTACCGGCCCTTGGATACCATCATTCATCCTTCCAAAGCTGAGGCCCTTATCTGGGTCACAGAAGAAGTCCACAGGCTTACCACTTCACACAAGTATTTAGCTAAGCTTTGGGCATCTGATCCCATGTATCATATTTACATTGATCCTATCTCACCATAATTATCACATCCATCTTTCAAGGATCTTAGTAGTTCCATCTTTAATGTAGAAGGTTTAATCTGATCTTCATTGTTGTTTCTTTACTCTGCATACTTTTTGTTACATTGACAAAATATGCTTGTAAGGACTTTGTTCTTTCAGTATGTATATTCTATTTGATAAACGAAAAGGTTTTTCTGCTTGACATGGGTTGACTCCATGAACAGCACTCGACTCCAAAAAGAAGAAGCATGGTGGGATGAACTTTGACGCTTTAAGCAAGCATGGGTACCATGGTGGACCCTCTGTTCTGAAGGTGCCTCCTCCAAGGGTTGAGGACAAAGAGCAAGACTGGTCCTGGTCAACTGGCAAAGGGGCTAATGCATCTAAAAACATCACAGAGGAGTCATTTGAAGAGCGTGAGCGCACTAGAGCTGCTGTGGCTCAAGGTGAGAAGCTCTCGAGTGTGAGGAACAACCTAGAGGCAAGCAGGAAGGAAAAAAACTTATCCTTCTCGCAGAAGGAGAAGCGCAAGAGGGATCTTGGTCAGGCCAGCAGGGGGAAGAACTATGTTGAAGAGGAGAAGAGGCTATTGCGTGAGAGTGGCATCTATTCTGGTTTTGATTCATGATTACGAGACATCCTCCTTTCTGCAAAATCCCAGCATTCTCACAAGACAAGCTCTGGGACATGTTTCTTGTAATTATGCATCTGTTCCCCTATGTTAGTTGACCAGTTGTGCTTTTGCCTTGACATATCTGGATATCTCTTGGTTAAGCACATAAGATTTACCTGTTACCTTGTGCATGAATCATGTAATGAAAATCTCATTCATATACCGGAATCAGAATGATTCAACTGGAAGGTTGAATGCACAACTCAGTGCTCATCCTTTGATGAATGAATTGTGTGGAACAGCCTGACCAACAATTTTGAATGAGATTAAGTTATAGCCTAAGATTTAGTCTTCAGCTTATTTCTGATGTGGACTTGCTATGTCAAAATCACAGTGAGACATTCAAGTATAATGTCTTGGTGTCTACTTAACCATCTGTGGTCTGGAACTGGGGTTCTGATTTGAAGATCATGCATGGCTTGATTTAATCATGTTCAACATTGCAAGGTCTCACCAAAAGAATCTAGAAACATGAGACCAGATGTAATGGATGTAAGATCTCTGGCTGGCTGTTAGATTTTGATTGAACAGTCAAGATCTGGCCGCAAGCCATCTAATAGACAAATTAAGTTATGAACTCTATTGCCTACCTTGTTGATAATTTGTTACTTGTTGCATTTCTGTGATGCAACAATTGGGTCATTTGTACCCTACAACACTGAAATAATGGAATTGCTTATTTGCTTGTGAGATGTGACTGGTTGGCTTCATGTTCCCTATTTCCCCCTAAAAATGTCTCAAAATCCAATGCTACAGTGTTCTGCTATTTGTAAGATTCCTTCATGTTCCAGCTGGTTGAGAGGATGCTACTGTTTTATTTATTTCTTCTATGTGAATAACAATTAGAAAAACATCTGTATGCTCATCATATCTGTGTCTGCTCTCAGCCATGAATGACCAAACAATTTACAGTCACATGAACTTAAAAAGGTTTAGATAAATGGAATATTTTAAGTTCAATTCTTCCTGTATCACATAGATCTTTTATTCAAATGTCTACTTGCTTAGACACCTGCTTCATCATGATAAGGGGCTATTTCTTGACACAGTTGGTGAGCTCAAAACTTCTCTTTTAGCTTTTCTGTTCTTATGTTTGTTATCATCTTAATGCCATAACATCATTGGGTCTTCACATTTTTCAACATCAGTTGCTGCATGTAATGTAAGTTGTTGTCAAGAATGCCTCCACCAGCCCCACCATCTTTGTCAGTTGTGTAATACTGAGTAGGATTGATAGGAACTATGTCATCTTTTTGTCCTTCCTGATCTGTTCTTGTGAAGACTAATCTTTGGGTCATATCAAACACCAGAGCTCTTCATGCTCTTTGATGACCTGAAGGAAGTTAGTCATTGTTTAAGATGCATGCATCTACTTGTGTCAGCTTAGAGCTTTCTTTTGAAAGGTAAAGGTATAGTTTAATTTGCAGTGGTGGACTGTGGAAATAAGCCACTGTTGGGACTTGGTTTCAAAATTGGCTCTAAAAACAATTTTTATTATGTTTATTTGTGTTTTTTTTCACCTAATAAGATCTTCCTTGGAATGAGCAAATAATTAGCTCTTCATTTTCTGGAGCTTTCTTTTTTCCCAACTTTATATATATTTAGTATTGTGATTTCTTCTGTAAGACTAGGGAGAAAATATTTCCTTGTTCAGCTACATGAGCAACTTGACTTATTGAGTTAAAAATGGTCTGAGCTGAAATCAAAATTGATATGGTGAGATCAAAATCCATGTGGAACTGTGGTAGCTGCACATGTGAGGCCATTGCCACAATTTGTCCCTTGAGCAAAAAGGATGGCTTTTCCTATGGTGGCTTAGCTGTTCTTCCTGTAGATCCAACAACCTCCTTGGGAATGCTCATCCAGCATTTGCTGACACAGGCAGTGCTTCCTGCATCTTATAAAAATGAGAGAATGATTAGGTTGTGGGCTCACTAAGACCTCATGTGCATTATTTTATATCCCCATATTCTCACACTCCCTACAAGTGAAGAAACCTTGTGATATGTGTGCTAGTGGAATACATATGCCTTGATCCAGAATAGGTTTCAAGTGTAAGTAACACCATCCAACATAAACAACCACAGAATTGGATCTGAATCTTTTCATTCATCAAATAAATCTATTTTTGTGTTTAAAATTCAAGTGTTTGTGGACTAAGAAAGTCTCAATCAGCACAAAGCTACAAAATTCAAGTGGACTGCAGACTATGGTAGATCAGCACTCCATACCTGTTTGGTAGAAGGAACCCTCTACCTAACTGTAAGGATACTTGTAATGAAAGTGTCAGCCCTCCCTCCAAGAAATGCTCCAAAAGATAACAGCTAAGAAGTTTGGATCATGGCAGAACATATACCAAGGTTTTGATGCTTCTCTTTTCATTTGTATAATATTAATTGCATTGGTGCCTTAACCATCTTTGTCAAACTTTTGGAAATGGCCACATTATCTTCTTACTGCAATTCTATGAACTAACAATATCATCATCAACAACAACATCTATTTTTTGTTGAACTTGTGCATGCTGATGTTTGACAGATTTATCTCCTTAGGTGTCACAAGGCAACAATATGTCAAAGTTACTCTTTCTCTTATCTTGACATTTCATGGCAATCTTCAGCCAAATAAGGCCAAACTTTGCAGTGGTGAACATCTGCATCCTTCTTTTCTTTATGCCAATGTCTTTTTCTTGACAGATGCTCTGAAACATGATGAGTAGTGCTGTGTGCTTGGGCGGCTGGCAGCCATGTCTTGGTGTCCCACCTCCAAAGCCCAGAGGACAAAAAGTTCCATGTTGAAGAGATTAGAAGATTGAATAACATTCTTTTTGTTTCCCCCCCTCAAAGAGTATGGGAGAATGAATCTCACCTTGAAAATTGAGAAGTGAAAGCCAATGATCAAGATAGCATCACAAAACAAGTACAACTTCCTGCAACTCCATCCTACCTGCTGTATGTTCTTGTTCTAGCTCTGAGATGCATGTAACATTCAGCTTTGAAGAGTAGATCCATTTCTGCTACTGATATTTGTTAGATTTCTTAGAATTCTTCCTGCAAAGTGAAGTCCAGTGACCAAGGTCTTTGAATCCAATAACAAGTACAGTTTCTTGCAATTCCATCCTACTGCTGTATTTTCTTAATCCAGCTCTAAGAATTATAGCATGCATCTGACAGTCAGTCTAGAAGATTTCTTATGGTTCTTCCTGAAAAGTGTGATCAAGATCTTGTTACACACATAAGAACAATTTCCTGCACCTCCATCCTATATACTAGATTTCTTTATGGTTCTTCCTGAAAAGTGAATCACATATTAGGTACAGTCTCTTCCACCTCCATCCCACTGTTGTCTTCTTAGTCTAGCTCTAAGATCAAGAACCTTGCCCCTAACATTCAGTTGAGCAAATTAGATAGATATCTACCATTGTTTTCTATTAGTTTACTTCTTGTTCTTCCTATGAATGAATTATCAGTTAGGTAAAAGTCTACAGATGGATACATTGATTTGTAATTTAATTACTCAAGTGGTCCAATCTACTCAAAAGTAGGTGTTGATGAAGACATCCCATTAAAAGTCCAGTGAGTCTCAAAGAGAATAGACAAGCCATTGCTGTGGATTAGTGTTTTTCCTTGAAATTGACTTTTAATTTGTGATATATCACATCACCATTAAAAACTGACTATCAAACCTCATTTCAGTTTTCATTTAATTGTTTCAGGCATTAAAATATTTTTGTACAACAATTCATAAGATCAACCCATATCATATATTATCTTATACTTGTGATATCAAACATTCTTTTTTCAATTTCTCTTTGCAAGAGAAAATTTTCTATATTCACAAAATATAGTCTTCAAACAAAAAATATTATAAAAGAAGTTCACATCTCTGACTCCATTTTTACATAATTAATAAAATATAATAAAATTTTGGGAAAAAAAAATCTTGAGTTTCTTTTTTCATTAGCGACATAAATATGAAAAATTAGATACAAAGCCTATTAAAATATTCATCTTAGACTATATCAAAACAAAAGGAAATATTTGGAATATGCATAGTAAACAAGAAGCCTTTGATTGTGACCTCCTAGGAGAAATTATATTAGTTAAGACTTTGAAAGGTGCATCAAAATAATATCACTTTGATAATATTATATGTGTATATATATATATATATGTATATAAACTTAATAGAATTTTAAATAGCAGTATCATTCTTTGATAATATATTATAATATATTTTAATACACAAACTAATTAATATTAATCTGAATTTTTTGGATGAATAATGGAAGGAATATATATTGAGGAGGATATTTTAATATTTGGAGGGATATAAATATAAAAGTAATGGAATAAATACATTTTTTACCAATTTCTGAAAGGATAGATATGTCAAAACCCTAAAAAGAGGGAAAAAAAAGGAATTCAAAAGGGCAGACATTTTGACCTTTGTCCCAAGACAAAGAAGCAAAGCCAAACACTCAAAAAGAGGAACAAGAATCAAGCATGGAAAGTGTGAATGACCTCCTATTGCCTGCACCCAATGCAACCCTCTGTAACCTGGGGAATAAAAACCCCACCTTTCCCAATCCTTTCTGCTCTTCCATGGTAAACCTAAATCGCATAGGAAACCACCGAATCATTGAGGTGGGAAGAGCCACCTATTTCTTTCTTCCAATACGGTTCCTGTTTCTTTTTCCCCTCTTCTTGCCCTCTGATTCAGCCTTTCCTCTGTGGGCAGCGCAGAAAACGCTGGTATATGGTGCACGGAGTGGGATGCGAAGATGGGTTGAGGGTGGGCGAGAAGAGCAGCTGGGATTGTTCATCACAGCTGCTTATGGGGAGTCGAATCCGTTTTCCCTCGCTGATTCGGTATTTTTCCTTTCTTAAACTCTGTTTTTTTGCGCCCTAAAAAGTGGGTTTGTATCCCTTTTTGTGAAGGAAAAAGGTGGAACCAATAAAAATTTGGATCTTCTTCACGTTCTCGTGATCTTCCGGTCGTTTCTGTGGTGATGGGTTCTTTCCTTGTGGAGTCTTGTGTTCTTGCGCACTAAGGTCTTTACCGACGTTTGCTTCGTTAAGTTTTTCTCTGTAGGGTTTGTTTTGATTTGATTATGAGAGTCGGTTCTTTTGCCGTTCTTGGTGGTGGTGTGTGTTCGGCGGAGTTTTAGGTGGATAATTAGATCTTCTACTTTTCTTCTTCTTTCAATAGGTAAGGTTTTCTCAGATTCACCGTCAAAACTTTTCCCCTTTGTGGTGTCATCTGATTTGCAATCCCTATTTCGCAAAAGGAACACCTTTTTGGATTTGTTTGTTCCACCTTGTGGAATTCTTGACATATCTATGTAAATCCGCACCTGTTCTATTCTTTTATTAAGGGTGTTCTTCTTTTCTTGTCTCTGTGATATCCATTTCCTCCTAATATCTTGATGCTCTCAAAACCCATCTTTATGTGTGTTCAAAGATGCTGTATTTAGGGCTAGCGTGATACTCTTGTTGATGTAATACTTCATCAAGCAAAATTAAATGAATTTTGTGGGTAGGACACTGAGGTTATTGATGGGTTTCTTCTTGAATTAGTGTTAATTATTTTGTTGTTACCTGTTCTTATGTTCTCCAGTGGGGTTTTCACCTGCTTCGGTATATGATGATTTTGGTTGTATCTGATGTACAACAGGTAATAGTTCTCCTGTCCAAGCAAAGACATTAGAATCTGGTTCCATAGTCCAATTTGTACATAAGGTACTGTTTATACTCTTTCTTAAATTGAGATCAAATATATTATTTTCTGGAACAACATTCTAATGCTCATGTCAATACGACTTGCTAGGTAGTCCGCTATACAGAATACAAACCAGGTGTCCGTTTGAATTGAGGCTCCTTGGTTTTGTTTAGCTCTCTTCTTCTAGCTTGGATCAAGATTCTTTTCCTTTTCAAGACCAGAATAAGTGCTGTTTTTGATGGCTACCTTTGTGCACGCCGAACCAGGACACCTGTACTCATGGTGGGGCAATCATATCAGCCCAAAGAATTCGAAATGGATTCAGGATAATCTTAAAGGTGTGTAACTTTCCTCTACAACGTAGCTCTTGTTACTGTTATGAAAATCGAACAAAAAGGGTGCACTCTCTCATGAACATTTTCTTTAATTATGACTGCTTTTTCCCGTTGGTATTTATGTGTGAAATGTGTTAGCAAGGAACATTTAAACTTTGACTTGTATTGATCTTGTTGATTGTTCTAAAATTTTAACTAAGAAGGTTGCACTTAACAGACATGGACATGAAGGTCAAGGCAATGATCAAGCTCTTAGAAGAAGATGCTGATTCCTTTGCAAGGAGAGCAGAGATGTACTATAAGAAGCGCCCTGAGCTTAAGAAACTGGTGGAGGAGTTCTATCGAGGATATCGAGCTCTAGCAGAAAGATATGAACAGTCAACAAGAGTGCTCCGCCATGCTCATCAAACAATGATAGAGGCATTTCCAAATCAAATTCCATCATTGTCAGATGAGTCACACTACGGTTTATCTGGCAATGAGGCAGAGCCACAAACTCCTGAAATGCCTTCGCCAGTTCGTAGACTATTTGACTCTGATGACTTGAAGAAGGATGCCCCCAGATCAGTATCAGATTTTCATGTCAAAAAAAGAAATTGGCTGCATGCTGAAGAAAGTGATGCATTGTCTAGGAAAACAAGTCCCAGGCAATACAATGAGATTCTTGGAACTAGTGAGGGGGCAGCACGTGGAAAGTCACATGAAGGAAAGGTAAGAAAAGGTTCAAACAATATGGAGCATGAGTATAAAAACTTTGAGAATGAAGCAGATAATCATGACCAAGAGGGTACAGTGAAACGGGATGCAAGCAATGTGATAAAAATACTACAACAAGATATTTCCCAGTTGTCATCTGAGATCCATGTTCTGAAAGATCAGATAATGGAAGAATCTAAGCGTGCTAATAATGCTGAAAATGAAGTTCAAAGTTTAAAGGAATCCCTCACTAAATTGAACTCTGAGAGAGATACATCTTTTCTTCAACACCAGATATCTGTGGAAAGAATATCAAGTCTGGAACTTTTACTTTCAGATGCGCAAACTGACTTGAAAAATCTCAGCGATGACATGCTAAAGGAAGTTAGGAAGCTGAAAAATATTGAAGAGCTTAATCAATCACTACAACTGGATTTAGACACACTAGAAAAGAAAGCAATGACACAAGAACTTGAAATAAACCAGAAGCAAGTAGAGTTGGAGAAGCTCCAAATTATGTTACAAGACAAGTACCAGAGATGCTTGGAAGCTGAAATGGCCATTGTCGAAAGCGAAAAGAAGTATTTCCAATCTCAGGAAGAGGCAAAAGTTTTAGCTCTAGAGATTCAAGAAGGGATGGAGAAGTTGAGGAATGTGGAACTCTGTAATATGGGTCTAGAGGAAGAAATATGCAGACTTAAGGGGGAAAATAATGGTTTAAATGAACAGAATCTTCAGTCTACACTGATGGCAAAAGGTCTCCAAGACGAAATAATACTTTTGAATGAGAAGAAAAGGAAACTTGAAGATGAAATTGGGTTCCTCCTAGGAGAAAAGGAAGTTCTTGGTCAGGAGCTTTGCCGGGTGAAAGAAGAGAACAATGATCTAAAACAAAGGTATCAAGATCTCAAGGAGGAAATGCAGGCTGTCAGCAATTGTGTGGAGTCCCTTCAGGCAGCCAATAAGGAGTTGCAAAATGGAAATAACGAACTGAAGGAAATTTGTAAGAAGCATGAGGCTGAAAATGAGCTTCTTGTGGAGAAGCTGAAAGATATGGACAAAATCTCAGAGAAGAATATCATCTTAGAAAGGATTCTCTCAGATGCAAACTTTGAGATAGAAGTTTTAAGAGAAAAGTTTTCAGCACTAGAAAATACACATGAATCTCTAAAAAGTGAAATTTCCAATTGTATGGGTGAGAGGGATTCACTTGCCTCAGAAGTAAAGATTCTTTCGGAAGATGTGGAGAAGCTCTCAGCTAAAAATACTGTGTTGGAGACCTCTTTATCTGATGCAACCTTGGAAGTTGAGAGTTTGAGATCAAAATTAAAGGACTTTGAAGAATCCTGCCACTATCTCAATGATCAGAACTCGGGTCTTCTTGTTGAAAAGCATGCTCTTGAATCTCAGGTAAAATATCTCACATGGCTTGTTTGAACTGCATGTGTTTCTGTCATACACAACAAACACAGATGAACAAGCACACAATTTGCATTGCTCTGATTAGTAATTTGTCTAGTCTGTAATTTGTTTATTCTAATCTTTGTTGGAAGTATAATTACTTCCCTACCTTTATCTACTAACTATTGACCAATCTTTTCTTCTACCGAACAATCCTGATTTTGATGTGTTCTTATCAGGTGGAAGCCATTACCATGAATCTGGAAAATTTTGAGAGCAGGTATGCAGAAGTTATGGACAATCACTTGAACTTATCAAGAGAAAGGGATCTGATGATCAATCAGGTCAAGGACCTTGAAGATATCCTGAAATTAGAAACGCAGGAGCACGAAACTCTCACCCAAACATACAAGAATCTGAAAGGCACTTCAGAGAACCAAATTTCTCTCCTGCAAGAGGAAAACCAACATAAAGATAAGGAGCTTCAAACTGAACAGCATAATCTCATTACATCTTTGATAGAAAATTTCATCCTGCAAAGGAGTCTCTCTGATTTGAAAGAAATTAATTCAGTTCTTTTCCTTGATGGTCGGAAGAGTTTAGAGGCATGTAGAAGTGCAGAAACACTAGTTTCAAAACTTGAGCAGGAAAAACTTATCCAAATGAGAAACATAATGTCCTTAACAAGGCATAATGAGAAATTAAGCGATGGGATTTGTCTTCTATGGAGAGCACTTAATGAAGACAATGAGTTTATGTCTCTGGAGAAAATCCAGGATGAAATTCTCTTAGATATAATCCTCGGTGAAATTAAAAAACTACTGAATTCTATCTCAGAAGCAAAGGATGACAATCAACAATTGCATCTTGAGATATTAGTTTTTATCACTCTTTTGAGGCATTTAGGAATTGATGTGGTCAACCTGAGACTGCAGAATAATTCTCTTGAAAGGGAGCTTGACATTAAAAATAAGGAACTATTTGCCTTGGGACACGAGAAGAATGAACTTCTAGGAAGCAATGAACGATTGACGGAAGAACTGGAAGCAAGCAACCAAAGGGAAAAAGTCCTGAAAATGGAAATTAAGGCCCTCCACACACACTCAGGTGATCTGCAAGGAGCTCTCCAGACAGTACAGTGTGAGATTACCAATCAAATTGAAGAGAAGAAGAGTCTATCACAAGAAGTCTGCAACTTAAGGGAGCAGTACTAATATTTTGGAAGAGAGCATGTTGAAATTCTTGTAGAAGCAATGAAACTTGATCATCTTCATTTGTTCTTTAAGAGTCTTAATGATGAGAGACTCACAGATTTGAAATCTCTGTGTTATGATCTGCAATCTCTTGATGTGATTAAAAATAATCTTGCCAGTGAGATTGGCAGGCTAATTGAGAAAGTGAGTGTGCTTGAAGGGGAAAAGATGCACTTTTCTGACTCTGTTACCTATCTGGAAGAAGAACTGAGAAATCGTCTATTGATTTTAGAGTTTGATTTGAACATTGTGACTAGCTTATTTGAAGAACTAGATCTTCAAGCAGAAGCTGTAAAGATCAAATTGATGGAGAGGGAAACACAGCTATCAGAGGCAAATCAAAAGGTCAAATCCACCCAAGAGAAAAACATGTTATTAAATGAAGTCCTCGAGACTCTTCGGCTTGATAATGTTGAGACTAAGTTCGTGAAAGAAGAGATGGAGAAGAAAGTTTTGACTTTGTCAGAAATTGTTACTGATAGAAATGAGGAGACTAGAGGTCTTCATGAAGAAAATACGATGATGAAGAGGGACATTGATGAAATGCATAAAAGAGTTGAAGATCTTGTATGCAGGGAGGAACTTCTGATCTTAGAACTTCAGAAAGAAACAAGTGAGATTATGCAGTGTGAAGAGGAAATAGCAGCAATGTTGACCGACTTCCAGATTTTATTAGTCAATGCTGCATTTCAGGATGAGAAGTTTCAAGAGCTGATAGTAGAAGGCGAGGTTAGTACTTTAGTGCAAAAGGAGGTGCTAGTTGCTGAACTATATTTATGCAAGGAACATGTGGAAGAACTCAAGAATAAGCTTCATTTCCTGGAGGGAGAAAATAGAGGACTGAAGGCTGACTTAGATGTTTACCTGCTCATGCTAAAATCTTTGTGGGATGGTGTTGTCTCTATGGAAGAGCAAATCATGTCAATTTCAATGCTTAAACCGTTGAACAATCATGCGAAAGAGGTAAACATTTCTTGGTCAAATCTGATGCATCTGCAAATGAAAATGTTAGTTAACTTGTCTTAACATTATCAAATTGTATTTTTAATAAAAGAAGCAATTTCAAGGACAAAATTGTTATAGTTAACGACTCAATATCAACTGCAGGCGTGACGGACCATGTAATATACATGCTGGAACTTTAGGTTGCATGAAAGAGAATCTTAATCCATAACCTACACCAGCCAATTTTGCATAAATTTTTGATCTGTCCTTGCCGATGAATATTTTGATCTTAGTTCCATACAAGCTAACTTGATCTGTAATTTTGCAAGTTTTGACATAATAGACATATCATTTTTCAGGATATATCCTTGATGTCTCACCAGCATCACAACAGCAACCAACCTGGTGAAAGTCATATAGGAACAAAAGCAGCAGGAATTTTGCTGCTGGAGAAGTCGATCGGTAAAGTCAAAGGTCTTCAAAAGGTGATCATGGATACCGTCATACACTTGGAGCAGGAAAGACTTGATTCCAGTGCCACATTGGAGGCAGCAAGGCAAGAAGTTGAAATGTTAAAGTCCAAATCAGTTGGTGGTGACACTAAACAACTTGATGTCTATGATAGTAAAGATGATGCTGAGTATTCCAAAGGGAAGCATGGAGAAATGATCAAAGACATTCAACTCGATCAGGCCTCAAGCTCTTTGCCTTCCAGGGAATTTGACTTGTACAGACTGAGTACTGAAAATGCAGAATTGGATGAGCAATCATGGGTGAGGGCTGAAAAAAATAGAAGCAATCAGACATGCAAAACATCACCAATTTCCACAGAAAACAACATGGAGTCTCTGGAGGAAGAAAAAATATATCACCATCCGCCGAAAATGCTTGCCAGTGAGTTGAGCATTGATAAGTCAGATTTACACAAAGGACCCATGGAATCACAAGAATGGAACAAGAGGATCCTCAGAAGTCTTGATTCTGATGCTCAGAGACTCGCTGACCTTAGAACAAGCATAGGAGAGCTGAAAAAGAGCGTAAGCTCTCAAAGGGAAAAGCTTCCTGTGAGTTATGGGTATGATTCCGTCAAAGAACAATTAAAGGAGGCAGAAGAAGCCATGTTGGAGCTGATAGATAACAATAGTAGATTGAAAAGGTTGGCCGAAGATTGCACTTCCTTCGACGGTAGAACTATTAAACCCGAAGATGGAGGCAGCCCGGAGAGAAGGCAAATCTCACAACAGGCAAAGCAGGGATCAGAGAAGGTTGCAACGTTGGAGCTCAAATTGCAGAAGATTCAGTATGTCTTGATGAAACTTGAAGAAGAGCATCAGAATAGGCAGGATAGGAGTACAAGAAGAAATAGAGTAGCTTTAAGGGACTACCTTTACGGGTGGAGAGACAATCACAGACAGATAAAGAGAAATCCCTTTTGTGGCTGTATGAAACCTAAAACCAGGGGTGACCACTGATATCTGGTAATCATCTTAATCAAAATGAGTTTATATAACTTTAGTATATGCTATTCTTTTCTCATCTACTGTTCTATGGAAAATAATACTATTCTGCACTGCCATACAACAGCGACAACATGGACAACACAGTATCAAGGACAATAACAATTTTGTTGATCATGTTGTCGTGTTGATTAAGAAAATCTGTACATTTAGAATATAGACAAGTCTTCTCCTGCTTTTAACTTTTCCGTTCTTGCCGGTTGTTTTCATTCTTTTTCATATATAACAAAATAATGTCTGCATCAATGACACTGCCATACTCGGTGGTTAGCATTGTGTAGAGGCAGTCTCTAGAGTGTTATCATATCTCACTTTGATGTATTATTTCGACTTTGTAGATATCAGAATCCCCGGAACTACTTCGACCTCCCAGCATTTCCCGAAAAGCTTGATCAGCAATTTTCTTTTTGATAAGGCTGATGAGGCCATTTTCCTTCAATAAAATTGTCAGCATGGTCTGATAACTTTTGCTTGAACCTACTCAAATGGAGTTGCAAACTTCGAATGTATACATAGGCAAAATGAATGGCAAGATCAGAGACTCGAGAGCTTTGATAAACATGTAAAAGGTTGTATTTTATTTAATTAATACTGCAGAGGTTACACAGTTTTTATGTGTGAATGTGGTTGAGAGCATTGTTGCACTCACCTTAAATCATGTTCTTAGCAAGTAGAAGCCTGAATGTTAGTGTGATCAAGATGAAGCCTTGATTTTTTTTTTTTTGTTATTACCACAAGAACAATATAAATATATCTGTTCTTGATTTATCCAAAATCCTCGAAAAAACAAAAGTTTCAGCAGCTACAGACAAGATTTTAAACACCAAAACAAAAAGCTAAGATGACAAATATACTGTTGAAGATTGAACCTCGGATCACCTTTGCTGGCTGAGATATCAACCTTTCATCTAAGTAGTGATATCGAATCGTTATATCATCGAACCTGAACCCCACATGATCATCTTTGCTTGGTTAAGGTGTCGGCCTGTCACAGCAGCCGGGGAGGTGCACCAAAAATGATGCAGAAGAGGCATCAGGCAAGCTGGATATTGAATAGTGACAACGATTTAGCCGAAGCAACATTGTATAGCAAAGTCTTGACAACTTGCATCCTTTCTCAAACACAAATCAAAACATAAGATTCTCGATGGAGACTACCAGTTTCTGGGAAGAACTCAGATTTGGAACAAGGCATACACACATTTACAGTTGTGCATTCACAAACTGTTAGTACAAATTCTATCCCAATTCTTATTCTTAATTAAACAACCTTTAATTTATATATAAATACATATCTGTACATATATATTTTATTACTTTACAATTTCTTTGCAACGATATTATCAGATGCAAGATCACATTTCTGGTTCCTGATTCCTAGGAGTATGTGCAGTGGAGGGCAGGGATTGTTGGGAAGATTGTGCAGCTTGATGATGTCTGTTACCTTCACCAGCAACTCTTCTTAGAATGTTGGTAACTGATGGTAAAAATCTTGCTGATATTGCAAGAAGTCCAGAAAGCTGAAAATATAAAGTGTGTGTGAGATGGCATTTAATTGTAGGTGGAGTAGAGATTCAGGCAACCTCATAAGAGAAGCAAGAAAATTATTTGTTTTGAACGATTCATTCTATGAACAAATGAGCCACATAAACCTAGAAATGCTACAAAATACTTCGATGGCATTGTGAGCTCTTCCTGAACAAATGATCTTTCGCTCTTGCTGAATAAGTTGTAGTCCAAAACTTGTCTAAATCCAACTACAGTTTCACTGTCGATGGAACATTTTTCCGGACCATGATCTAAAGAATAATGTGCTAACAAGAAAATACTTATTTTAGAAAGGAATATAGAATACTGTCAATAGCATGAATGACAAATTGTTGTCAGAGTCAACAAGATACAGGAAAGAACTCACAACAAGATCTGAATCCTCTTACCGTGCCATTTTGAAATTCTCCAGCAATATTGAGTTCATACCATACTACTCGCGACAGAATGTAAAGTATAAATAGTATGGCAAGATACAAAGGATTCCTGTTCATCAGCAAGGGAAAATTTGTGTGACTCGAGGGACAAAATTTAGACAAACAAAGAAGCAATCAAGATTTAGTTAACTCAAATTATGCAACAAAGTTATAATAGCAATAATTACCGAAGAAGTATCATAAATTCATTGAAACCTAGGATCGCAATTGTAACAATTGCCCATGAAGGAGGCAACCAACTGTTATTGCGTTTGAAAGCTTCCTGAGATGGAGAGAAAAAAATAACATATGAGATTTTAACTATTTCACCAGCTGACTTCATAAAATGTTCATAAATAAAAAAACACGTACATTACTACTTGAATAAGATGGTCACAACAATTACAAAAATGCATTGCATTAGTGATCTATGCTTTAGACATGCTGTTAGATTGAGACCATGAACCTGAGAGAAACTTTCCTTTTGGTTGATCTTGTTACTTCCAAAAACCCACTGAAAGAGACATTTAGAACTATGGAGATGTGATTCTTTATTATGACTTAGTAAGAGAGCTTGGTTAGCCCTTTCCTTTCCTAACTCAACTAGGAGCGGGTTGAAAAGGAATGTGACATCCCCTAGAATCATTGAATTTGTTTTTCATCCCTTATATGAAATTATTTTGCTTCCTTTAAAGCGACTATCTTTGATAGTTGAAAATATTTCGAGTAATACTCAGACACGTTTAAATAGGGAACAAATACGTAAGCTTTGCATTCAGACATATAATAGAAGTTGAATAGGGAATGGATAAAGACTTTTTGCAACGGAACAGATATGCCAAGTCTTCATTTAAAAAAAAAAGAACATCAAACAAGCCATTTCACCTCAGTTTTAGTTAACTAATTATTAGATTCTTTACTTTACTACTACAATTTTATACACAAGATCAGCTAGGAAACAGTTTTGGGCATATAAGTAACTACATTCGAATTGACTTCTTAAAGAAAGTAACAAGCAAAGACTTCTTTTAAAACATAAGCATTTTGCAAAAAGCATTTTCCCACATCATATACCTCGTAAGAAACATGAACGGTTTCATTAAACTTCCAATCTATGTTTATACCATAAATTAAAATCTCAGCATCCATTGCATTCAGCTCAAGTTCTTCAATAGTATACTTTTTGAAGAAAACATACTTGGTTCTATTAAGTAAAACAATAAACATGTCAAAAATCTAGTACCAACGTCATAGATGATCCAATATTTTCCCTTGATGACCCATTATGCAGCTAATAAACTCAACAGAACATAAAACTACCTATATAATCAAACAAAGACCGAATAAAGGAAAGAAAATTATGAAGGCAGTTAATTTTGTTTTTCATTGAGATAGATGATGCTAATGAAAACAACAATTACCTGTGAAGAAATTGCTTGGCTGACAGTATACTCTGTTTCAACTTTGAATTGCTTCCAAATTGATTTACACTGCGCTGGTGTAATCACTGTATTTTCTGGAGGCACCTGGTTAATTTTGCATTTGTCAGTGCTTTATTACTTTTACAATTTTAAGTTGCATTGAAAATCATTAATTGATCACATAACATACCCCCTCCCATGTGCTTGAGGCAAGAGGATCTCTAGAAGCCTCTATGGTTCTATTTTTTATAACTGGACCATCCATAAGAGAAGAACTAAGAATATTCTCGATCTTATCTGGCTGGTCATCCAGCCGGATGGCTGCCATTGCAGCTAAAAGCTTCAGAGCCTGCACATAGGATATTTCTAAAGAATTTATGTTTGTAAGAAAATGGATAACCATAAGGATTACCAAACAAACACAAGCACAAAAATTCTGCAAATATTATATAGAAAACAAATAAAATTATCAGTACCACAGCCCGTGCCTCCTCTGTGATCTTCCTAACATCCTCCTTCCCAGTCCAGACCCTAGGCATGGAATCCTTGTCATGGCTAAATACTGTTGAAAACCTGGAAGCATTGGAACAATAAATTTAGGACAAATATTGGGCACTGAAGAAGAAACTGCAGAACAGAAGGATACCTATCCTTCATATGAATCAGAACCTTGCCTGCTTCCTCTCTTATTTTTCTTACCACTACACCTCTTGCATAATTCTTTAGATCTGCCATCATCTTATCAAAGGTAGACTGGTCCAGTTCAAAACCAGCAAGTGAAGATGAATACCCTGATATAGCATTCTCAGTCTCATGCCTGTAAAGTTCTCTTATAGATACCCAAATGTCTTGAGCAGCAGAATCAAACAGTGATTCCACAGGTTGAACAAGAGCTTCAGTGATTTTCTTCTGTAAGAATGACATACTCAATTAGCCTATATCTTAAAAAATTTCCCAAAGAAGAAAAATGAATATAGAAAATATATTGAATGAACAAAATAACTCAAATAACTCATTAAACCTCGTAAGAAGCTTTAAGTTCAGATAATTTAACACCACGAACAGAAGTTGCATGAGCTTCAATGTCATGACAGAGCTTCTCCCTTATTTTGGAAGCATTCCAATCAGCATGCTGGATTGCCACATCTGGAAGAGAGGAAAGATCAACATTAGATGACAGACAACATCAAGGTGTCCATATTACCAGGAAAGATATACAGAGATGGGAGGTCAATGACAAACTAATACTTTTCATCACTACATACAATCATCATATGTTGATTGGGCAAGATTCAAAATTTAGGAGTTACACACTAAACTAGGGTAATTATGTTGGACAACTTTTACTATTGAAGTACTTTTAATAAATTATGAATACATTTAAAGTGAGTAGGAGGCTGTCACGGACTTAGTTGATTTTGCCTAAGTCGTGCGACACTCTTGTGTGTCCATCCGCAAAAGATCAGCCTCATCGAAACCTCTTATGGTCCCTTAAGAACCAACAAAAGAGAAGACAGGTCAGAGAAAGTGTTTAACTCGGGATCCATAAGCAATCATTTCAGTAAACATTTGATAGACAATGCAAATTACAAACATAGACTTTGCAAGCTCTGAACGATAACGCGACAAAGGGTCCAAGGTGGTTCGTTGTAAACAAAAGTTTCGACAAGTACTCACATGATATTACTGTGGAACAAAGCAATGAACCAGCCCTAGACTACTACCCTAAAGGCCCATGCAGCCTTGTGCCACCTAGGTAGTTCCTGGGTGTTGTACTAGTTGACACTTCGCACTACTCTAAGGAGCTAGAAAACCCCCAAAATGGCTGCATGGATGGCTTGTTTCTAGGCAGTTTTGCCTCTACGCGACAATTGCACAACCTGCATTTACCATTTTGAAACGGCCACAAAAGCTAACCAAAATGGGGTTTCTCAAGCCTACTACAAGCCCTCTACATGCTGTGCAAAGCATGAACAAAACCGAAAGACATGGACATACATGAGTATTACATCGAACACCCTGTTTACAGCTTTGTCTGTAACATTCTCCCCCACTTATTCCTTCGATGTCCTCATCGAAGCCTTTGCGAGCTCCCAACTGCACTCTGTCGCTATTGCTGAGTAGTCGACCTTTGATCCGCCATGTTGCTTCAACTCGCCAATGACTCCGAGTCTAGTGTGGGGTCGATCAAGTTGTGCTAATCCTTGTTGGTTTCTACAAATCCTTCAAACGAAGGAAAAGACCTTCCTTGTTATGCACTAGTCTCTCAAACGTCTCTTGCCGCCTGAATTGGATGGATACCTATTGGAGCTTTAACAAGCATCGCCTTGCAGACTTTGAAGTTTTTTAAGTCTTTCCTCCACAAAATTAGTCCACTGATTCCTCTTCCACTTAGTTGTCACCTCCAAGTAGGTTTGCATCACTTTCGCTTTCGATTAGCATTCTGTTGGAAAATGAAGCGGGCAATCTACTCTCGATAGAATCAATCATCATCGATGAGAATTTGACAATTGTTGTCTTCTACTTTCTTTAAAGGGTTTTTGAACATGCGTAGAGCTTCTCTGCTAGATAAATAAGAGAACTAGGATACTCGATTTCGCCCATTCTCTAAAGGGTTGAGAAGGCAAGGTTACTTCACTTCCTTCCTTGCTTCCTCGAGAGTTGTACTCCATGCATTGAGCTAGTTACTAGCCTTTACCTACTCGTTACTCACACTTCCAAAGCACCCAAAGTGTTTACACTCATTGTGTTGAGTTAACTACTGTGATTCGCCTTCTCATTACTATCACACTTCTAGAATGCAAGAAGTTTTGCCCAAAAAGAGCAAAAGTTTGCCCCGACTTAAAGCAAGACTAATAGTTTTGGTCAACTCTAAGATTGTACCGTCTTCTCCACCATTTCTATCGCCTACTCCTCTGAGTAGAAAAGGTATAGCACCACGTACTGTCTACTTCGTTCCTTAGTCGAGTACTCTTGCATCGACTCGAAGTCCCCACTTTCGACTATTTTGATGATTTTGTCTCTACATTCTCCACCTCCTCGGCCCCTTTCATGACCAAGCTCTCTTCATCCATAAGAGCAAGGGATCGATGACTCCATAAAAGTCCCGCCTCTGTGGTACCATGGCGTTGCCATGCCCATGACCCTACTATCCGTCGCCTCGCATCGGCGTCCCTTTCTTCGCGATCAGTAGATCCGCCTCTGCGGCACTATGACACTCCTCCGAGTCTACCTCCATTCTAACCAACGTTTGGTTTTGGGTAGCTAAGTCTCTTTGGACTCGTTATCGCTTCCTCGCCCCTTTCAACCACCTGCTTTAACACCTTTGTGATCTCCGAGCAGTTCCCCTTGGTCGACGAAAAGACAGACTGCAACTCTCATGCATGGCTTCTGACATCATGTTATAGGGCTCATGTCGATTATGTTCTTCTTCGCTTCCTCGGTAGCAACGTTTACTTACTCAGCATTGTCCTCTAGCTTGTTGGGCTCCCTTAAGCAAATATGAGCACTGGACAAGCCCAACTCTCCAACCGCTCCAATTATACCTCTATATGATTAAGTTTGGTTGCCAACGTCGAGCCGTAACTCGAACTCAGCCATTTCAACCTTTGTGCACTACATGTTCTTCTCAGCTCGCTTGTCCTCGTGGTGTCTCTCGCGCGAATGATTGGCATTCCTCTAAATGTCAATCTCGGATGCCCGCTCATCTAAGCGACTTATTTCCCTATATCTCAACATATATTTCCCCCAAATGGACACATGTGATGACTACCCTCAACGCGGGCAGCTAGGTCCCCCACGTTTACATGCCAAGTGTTTTTTAGTGTGCTTATTTCGCTCTGATACCATATGTTATGGACTTAACTGGTTTTGCCTAAGTCGTACGACACCCTTACATGTCCATCCACAAAAGGTTAGCCTCCTCGAAACCTCTTATGGTCTCTTAAAGACCTACAAAAGAAGAGACAGATTAGAGAAAGCGTTTAACTCGAGATCCACATACAGCCATTTCAGCAAACACTTGGTAGGTAATGAAAATTATAAGCATACACTTTGTAAGCTCCGAATGATCACGTGACAAAGGATCCAAGGTGGTCCATCACAACCAAAAATCTCCACAAGTGCCCACATGACATTGCTACGGAACAAAACAGCAAACCAAACGTTGACACTACCCTAAAGGCCCATCCAACCTTGTGCCACTTGGGTAGTTCCTAGGTGTTGTGCTAGCTAACACTCAGCATCATTCTATGGAGCTAGAAAACCCTCAGAATTGCTGCATAGATGGTCTATTTTTGGGTAGTTTTGCCTCTGCGCGACTACGTTTACAAGCTAGAAACGACCACAGAAGGCAACTAAAATGAGGTTGTCAAGCCTACTGCAAGCCCTCTAAATGTTGTACAAGGTATGAACAAAACCAAAAGACACAAACATACACAAGCATTACATCGAACACCTTATTTACAGCTTTGTCCATGACAAGACGATAATAACTTGCATAGATTCAATAGAGAGACAACAATGATTTGATTATGAAGTTTTGCAATCATAATGATAGTTTATTTACAAATCATAGTTGATATAATTGATTCAAGATAAATATTCAAATAATTATTCATACCATAAAATGGTTTTATGTATGGTACACCAGAAAGAATAGTATATAATGTGATATAATGCTGAGAAAAAAATAAAAAAATATTTAATGTATTTGTATTAATATAGTTCCGTATGATCCATGTAGTCCACATCAACATTTCAAATCACGGTTTGGTACCAATACCAATCCTTGGTGTGATACCATCAGGTAAGACCAATATGCCCAGTTTGGTATAACCAAGATACAATGACGTTGTGTTTGATATCTGATGCAACTATCTGTTGCAACTCTTGTCGTACTAGTAATTTGCCACCACTGTTGCAATGTACATCACCCACTGTGACTAAAACAGGGTGAAAAGGATACTAGGAGAGAAAAGGATGTGATAGGAAATTGTCCTTAACCATCTAGGTTATCTCAAACTTGATATGCACTTATTAGTTTTTCATTATCTTGTACTTCACCGATGTGATAACTAGAGAAGCTTCAAAGCTACAACTAAGGCCTATCACCATGAAGACTACAAGTGAACAAATTGAATCTTTTCCATGACAAATACATATAAGTTATTTATTATGGTAATAACTTTGTACAATATGATTAACATATATTTTTATTGAATATAAAAATCTAAAACAAATAACTATACATTATTTTCATATTACATCTTATACAATTTTTATCTCACATTTTGAATTTCTCTTTCTAGAATATTAAATAATTTATGAAATGTGAAGATAAAAAATTCTGTTACATTTTTTCTCAATATCAATACATATAGATTTAACCTTGCTAACCATGGTGTTCATTGGCATCAGTTATGATGGTGTTCTAGCAATAAGGCCAAGAAATCAATCAAAAGAGGATCAAGATTTGCAAATGGCAATCCAGATTGTCCAGCCAGGCAAACTATACAAGTAATGGATATGATTAAGAAAAATGTTGAGCATGTATATGATTCTTGAAGGAAAGGGTGAAGAACATCAACAAAAGCTACAAGTAAAGGGTCACTAGGGGCATGACTTGGATCACTACCGAAACTGGAATTCTGCCATACCATAAACATGCAAAGATGAAAAAGTGCAGAGACATTATGCTGCTCCAAGGACATCAATACATCACACAGGTGCAGTGGTTTAAGATGAATTTGCTTACAGAATGAATAGAAATTTTGCCAACATTTGTCATTCTTTTCTATTGTTTTGTGTGTGCTAAATTAACATTCTTCATAAATATTTATTTTACGAAAGGCATCACCTGTAAATTCAGTATCAAACTCAAGCAAGGAGGCTTCGGCACAAGTACGAACTAACATTGCAAATCCTTTCCTGCTCTCCAACGATTGTTCAAGATCATTTTTGAATTTATCAAGTGCTTTAGAACGCAGATGTCCTAACATTGCTTGAAAAGCAGGATGCACAAGCTACAAAAGGGAGAAAAAGAACATATGTAAAAATTGTTTCTAAACAACTAAGAAATGTTCTCATAGGTATCGGTTAAAGCAGATCCCAATTACCCATTGTTCAATCCAGCATAGACCATCTTAACTTTATTTGTGCAAGATCTAGAAAAATAATGCTATGCATCACTCATAATGTCAAATCTGAGACCTTAGCAAATTCAGAATTTTTAAAAAAATTAAATTAAAAATAGAAATTATGAATGTAAAATATGAAGCTTAGGTTACATCACTTGTAATATGAATTACAGTCACACAATGATTGCAGAATCAAAAAGAAAAAAGAAACACTAAAACCTCCAGTAGAAACTATACTAATCAGAAGGCTACCAAGAATTCAAGCTTTCTAAGACACATCACAGAAACTATGGAATCATAAATTTACCACAACCGTTGTTTCTCCCAGCATAAATATATTGCATACCAAACATTCTGATAATAAACAAGAGTTGGCAAATTGGTAAGGTTTATGATGGCATCAGCTTATATCATATTCCTAGAATCATCCTCTAAATCCAGAACAAACCTTGCATAATCTTTTACTAGAGCTCCAGCCCAGCATGACACAATCATGATGAGTATCTACCTTAAATAGAGGCTTTCAGTGTCAGTATACCAACAAGTATTGTGCTGCATGTTTCATTCCAATTATGCACTGGCAGAACACGTCAAATTCAGTTTTTTCCTCTTGTATTACTGCATGCTTTAGCAAATTTAGATTGGAAAATTGAACCATTATCAATACGAAAAAATTTAACTGTAAGACTGTCTAAAAAAGCTACATTATAGTGTTTCTTTTTTTTCTTTTCTCTTTGGTTTGAAAAAGTGGTTCATCCCTCATGGACAGGTATCTCCCTTGGACGAAACCATGACTGAAGAATAATATCAAGTAATATTCCACTGGAATCAGAACAAGTAATATTCATCTCTTCTTATCCTCTCCGACGTCTCTGTTTTCTTTTCCCAGCATCTTTGCATTGCGGTAATTAGCATTAGCCCATGTCTGCAACATATACAACACCAACCCTCCCTGTATCTGCACCGGAACATACTAGATTATGTCTCACCTGTCAACTCACATGACATGTTATAGAAACAAAGTCAGCCCAAGACTGGCTTTAGCATCCTGCAAACTGGCAGATCGATCATATCTATGCCACATGTGCCAGTATATGTCCATGATACATAACACTCTAATTGGAACGAGTATGGGATACAAGTGCCTGAGCAATAAAATTGCTCTATCTCAACAGACCGTTTTTCTTCATTGTACCAATTTATCTAGCCAAAATGTCCAAAACCAAACAGCCAATTATGTCAAAGTTTCTGCTTCCAAGATTTGCAAGGAAATGAGCAATTTCCTAACAACATAAAACTTGACAACACCAGCAACTTATCATCACAAATTGACAAGGCCATATCTCATTTTGCTAACAGTATGTATAAATAATTAACACCACTATCCTAGCAACCAAAATAACAAAATAGAAACAGCCTAGTCTCTGTTTGTGCCAAAAAAGATCCACTCAAACAACAATTTAGAAAGGAATTTTTAGAAGAATTTGAATCAGACATCATCTTACATGCAGTGCTTTGGACTCTAATTGTTGTCGTTTTGCAGTTCTAACACCATCATCAAAGTAGAAAGTTTCCATGTCATATCTACAAAAGTACAAGTAGATAAGTTATGAGTAAAGATTAGAACCAAATAAACAACTACAGAATTGATGTGGTTGATGTGAACTGGGAAGATAGTAACATTTTAATACTATGACATAATGAAAAGAGTAAAGCTACAGTACTCTACCAATCAAAATAACCAAACTGCAAAAGTTGAGTCTCAAATTAATGAAGTATCCAAGACAAAGTCATTGACAGAGGACCATTATACCAAAAAAACTAATGAAAAGATAGAAGTTTTTGGAATAAGTCATCGACAGAGAATCTATAAACCCAAATAAATGAACAAAAATTCACCTCAGTCACACAAACGGAAGTTGCTTGATAAGCAAAATCATACGTCAATCAGATTGGAACAGTATCCTCTATATTAGAAATGACACAAATAGCTTGCCAAATTTAAGCCATAGAACAGATTTATCCTATCTAATGATGAGCAATGCATTTTCACTTACTTGGATGCTTCCTGAAATAGTAGTATATTTCTTGTTAAGAGGAAAAGGCACAAATTTGCTAGTCTCTAAAAATAAACTAATTATAAAGGAACATAGATATAGTCGACTTTGCAAGAGACTAACTCAGATAGGTACGCATCAAGGATGGAATCAAGCTTCCTCCCAAAGCCTGATACTGAGCCAGCTTGAACGGATGCCTCCAACGCCAACCAACCCTAACATTACATTTAAAATGTCATCTAAATATTGAGCAGCTTTTTCAAAACAATAAAGAACCACTCACAAGTAACAACCTTATCCGAAGTCAAACATCTGAATTTTTCATTTGCAATCTCTTCACACCTAACTGTCGCAACCATTATCTAACAAGTACATCAAAGAGAATAAGTGGGCAGAAGTAGATAAAAGCACTTTTCTGACTACTTAGCATGTCACAACAATGGTAGACACCTTATGAGCAGGAAGGTCAAGGTCCTTATTTTCTCGTATAACTTTCCAAATCTGCTGTATGCTAATGGAAAATCCTGAAGCAGGAACAACACCTCGTCTATCACCTGCAAGACCCCCTGGGGCAATAGAATGGAAAAAGCGCTGCCTTAGTTGTGCAACCTGCATGAGACAACAATAGAGAAAAGCTATCACACCAGCAATAGATAAGTTTGACACAGCAAAGTAAATTGCAAACACTAACTAATGTCATACAGATAATAAATTTTTTTGTTGTAGTACTCGCTGTATACCTGTTCTTTGAATAGTTCTTCCTTCTCTTCATAACTGGGCAATGCTGTAACCTCCACCTTCATCACAGACAATAATGTATCAAAATAAATAGGTCAAGTTTTACATGGCATATCAATGCACTCACATTGAAAAATTGACTCAGTGGTGTTTCCTTGTGTGCCTGAGGCCTATAAACAGTATCCCAAATCTAAAAAGAATAATAACCACCAAAACATTGTCAATTAAAAATAAATAAATGCATATAACAAAATTATACAACCAATTGAATCTTAAGCACAGAACCATACCTTTTGAATGTCTTCCCTTAGTACTTGTTCTAAATGTTCCAATGGAGTCTACGAAAAAGAAAATGCAGGAAATTATTTTCCGAATCATATGTGACAGTAGCAAGTTGAAAGCAATGAAGACAGTAAGACACACAAGTGACTGTCCAAGAATGCCAACCTTCGTTTTGTCACGGATAACAAACAACAAGGTTGTCTTGCGAGGACTGAATAACCGCATCATAGCCTGAAAAGGTACAAAATTTTATCATAATAATAAGGGAGAGATGTCATTTTCACCAAAAGCAATGAAGACTAAGGTTCGTAATTTCGTACCGTACCGACGTATTGAGCTCAGCTCGGTATGGTACGAGCATACCGCTCAATATATATATATATATATATATATATATATATATATATATATATAATAATAATAATAATTAAAAAATTAAAAAAGGGTGACATCGCCTCATTTCTTCTCCCCACGTGGGGAGAAGAAACCTTGTTTTCTTCTCCCTGCGCCCCGCACCAATGAGGAGAAGTCGGCGATGACACCGAGGCCTCGTCGCCTTAGATGAGGAGGCGATATCTCATCTACGGCGTCCGGCGAGGGAGGGCGGCGACGGATTAGGATCGTCGAGGGAAAGCGACGTCAAATCTCCAGGTTCTCCCTTTTCTTTTCCCTCTTCTTCCTTCTCCCTCAGCTAATATTGCCCAGTAGCGGGCGGCGACGATCAAAATCGACCGTAACCGACCGATTTTGGATAGTAACGGGGTGGAAATAGCCCCAATCAACGGTACCGCCCGATAGCGAGCAATCTGTGTGTTGGTCTGCTAGCGGACCAGTACATACTGCCCGGTACAGGCGGTATCATTCGAAATTAAAATCCTTGATGAAGACTACTTGAAAAGAAAAATATATATCATGTCATCATAAATAAGAAGAGAGAAATGTGATTTTCACTGGAAGGTATGTAACCACCTGAAACACCATCTTTAAAAGAGGCCTGTTAGCAGCATGCTCCCGACCAATATCATGGCACCACCTGTATGATTTAAATGCACATATCATCAATGAGTATAGGGAAACACTAGCTCAATAAATGACTCTCAGCTCAATGCAGTAGACCTTGAAAAGAGTATGGAAGAAAGAAAATATACATCACATAGGAAAAAGGTTGACACCTACTCACATATTTATGAGTACAATATCAGAAATAGCCAAAGCAAATAGGGCACTTTGTTTCTCAAAGGCAGTATCATCCTGAAATTGATAAGGTATTATAGGCATGAGACAGTACAGAAGCAAAAGTATTAATAATGCCATAAACGTTATGCATGACAAATAAAGTCAAATTTTATACAAATAACAATGCTGGTACTAATGGTCATTAGTGACCAAATGGAATATTTGAAATATATGCAAACAAAATAAAGTTAAATTATATATGCATCCAACTGTAGCACAAACAACCAAAGATTGAAATTTCATACGGTAGCACGTTCAAGTGCACGGAATAAATGTTGCAAATCTGGCATGCTACTGGTACTCTAGACTAGGAGTTTCCAAAATTTCAACTATAGAAAATGCTCAGCAGCCAATCTAGTTACAAAATTTCCTCCCAAGAAGATAATCTTTTTTTCTGGTTGAACTTTCTGCCACCTTATATCCCAGGAGTTGTCCGCAAACTTTATATATGATGGTAAGTGACAGAAGGAAGAAATTTTCTGGAGTCATTATAGTCACCTCTCCTCTTTCTCTCGCATCTGTTCCTTCCAAGTCCAAGATAATCGTGCAAGGCTCAATGCCAACACCTTTTGCTATCCAAATGCCTTTAGTAGTTTGACTCCTGCAGAAAAATAAAACAATCTATCAACATACTCTGAACAAGGCAGAACAAAGTAGTAGTTATACCTTCCTTTAAAGGCATCCATCTCCCTGAAGTTGGTGCCAAAGAGATGATTCAAAAGGGTGCTTTTCCCTGAACCATGTAAAATAGAAGCATTTAACTAGGTCCAAAATCTCCATAAGAAAAAAACTCAGAGATTGAATAATACAGGAAAGCAACAACTCATCACTTATCCACAACTTGTGATGTTAAAATAATCAAGTAATTGTAATCTTCCCATCTCATCTCTAATAGGCGTGTATCGGTTGGAAAATGCAACATAGGGAGACTCTATGCCATGACGTACCACTTGGTTTGTACCCCCTTCCTACTAGAACCACTAAGCATTCAAGATTCGTGCCAACAGAATCTCATACAATACACAACGTTTTGCGCTAGAATGAAACCAAGACGATATTACTTCATTAACAAAGCAATGTCAGATTTAGCACTTGTAGATTTCGAACGGTGAAAGAATGTGATGACTTAGTCTTGATGGTTAGTGTCTCAAGGCAGCTTTGCTAGGCTATGGACATAATAACAAAAAATTGTCGTTGGGGAAACCCTGTCTTGACAACACGCCAAGAATCCACCATTATGATGCACTGCTCCCGCTTCCGTATCCAAATCCGTAATGCATCTCAATGCACTCTACGAAAAAGGATAATTAGTAGCGGTTGACGATTATTAGCGAGAGAGCGGTTACAAACAAAACCATGAAACCCTTTCTTCTTCAAGAAACCCAAGAGATGACACGCAAACAAAGGACGATTCTTTGCAAGAGGGTGGCAATGGTGAAACCAAGAAACCCAAGAGATGACACGCCAACAAGGCTCAACACAGAGGGGGGAATCTTTGCTACAGTGCGGCAATGGTGAAACCAAGAATCTCTTTCTTGACGACACCCAAAAGGATCCACCATTAGAAGAAAAAGAAACCGAAGGGTTATGACGGACTCCCAAACCCGAACACAACGCAAAAAAGGCTATGCCCTCAAGAATCCACCATTAAAAATCCCAGAAGTGTAGAGAGTTGAATTTGACCGGCAAAGGTCAAAACCAAGAAACCAGTTTTAAAACCCTTTCTTGACCACACCCTCAAGAATCCACCATCAGAAAAAAGAATCACAAGAACTCGGTGCATCTCGAAACGAAAAGGGAACGGGGGAGGCGGCCGGACTCACCGCTGCTCTGAGGGCCTATGATGGAGACGACGGCGTAGGAGAGGCCATAGTCGGCGAGTTTCACGGCCTTGAGGAACCGGTCGAGACCGTCGACGTTGAAGGCGCGGTTCGCGTCGATGAGCTGAGTGGCGGCGCAGTCTTCCCCCATCTCGACGACCTACTGCCGCCACCACCTCCGCCTCAATCGAACGACCCGGCGCTTGGGTTTGGGCTGCATGAACATGGAGGGGAGAGAGAGAGAGGGATAAAATGGTGAGGGGAGGAGGATCGCGTGTTAGGGGGGGGACGGGCAGGGTCCGGGGGGGCAGGGTCGGGAAGGCTGCAGAGGTGACGGGAAGAGGAAGGAACGGCTCGTCTCGCAGTAGCATGAGCGCTTTGTGGCGCAAGTCGTGACAAATAACGTATTGTAGGAATATAATAATAGTAATAATAAGAATAATAATTTGATGCTGAAGTCTTCTGCACTAACCGACACAACCTGTTCTTATAAAAGGCTATAGCTAAAAAAAGAAAAATAAAAATAAAATAAAAGGCTATAGCGGATGTTTTTGAATTTGAGCTCCTCACCTTTTGTTATTAGCTAATGGATACTTTTTTTTTTAAAACATAAAATTATATATATATATATATATATTTGTTGATTTTGTATAAAAAATTATATTATTATGATGAAGATATTGAAGTAGATATACGCAGTTATTAGAAAAATAAAAATATATATTTAGAATGATATGAATAAACGTTATAATTAAGAGATATGAAATAATTTTTAAAAATTATTTTTAATAAAAGATAAATAACGAAGATAAAATTTGAGCTTAGGAGTTTATGATAAATTGTAAAAAAATTTACCAGCTAAACTAGTTGATACTTTTAAATTATTTTTTTATTTACTTCTTTAATTTTCATAGTAAGCAAACAATTAGCTTTTTAATAACATTATATATATATATATGCTCATTTTGCCAAATGTAATGTATTATGTGGAATATTAACATGGAAGATAAGCAAATACTGGGGATGAATCAATCAGAGATAACTGACTCTCTGATTGAAATTCCAAGATTCCTTCCCTTTTGCCTTTCTAGAATTTCTTTTTGCAGCATGCAGGAAGAAATGGATCTTAACGCACGAGGAATTCTTAAGTTGCAAGTAATTCCTGTGTTCTGAAATTTCTGTCTGTAATTCCAAGAAATGTTGCATTGGTTTCTCGATCTGAAATTTATCAACGATATTATACTGCTTTATGGAAAAATATATGTTGGTAATATTAAGTTGAAATAACATCCTATTATGACAAAAATGAGTCCCTTTTTGGAAAATTCGGATCGATTTTGACTCAATGTGAATTGACTATCTCAACAGAGCTCATTAGAAAATAAGAACAAAAATAAAAAATGTAGAGTTTAAAACTAATAATTCAAACTTTATTACCACACCAGAGAAAACTCCAGCTACACCGAGGCATCAATTCGATATGGGCTTCCTAAGCAAAATTGCTGTTAATGAAAGCAATTTAATCGAGTCAACAGATATGCAGCTAAACTGAAACAGCATCACTACAAAATGATTTCCCCATAGCTAGTAGATTGGTTAGCCGCAAACCAAGTTTGAATGTTTGAGTTACACAACTGCAATATTGCATTTGCATCAGAATTTAAAATGGAACGTCAGTTTCTTTCAGGCTGGAAATTAAAAACCAAGGCTGCACAGCACCTTTTCTTAGTTACAACTGTCTGATGAACATTCTACCGTTGCCTCAACTTTTCTGGCTTACATTTCTTAAGTGTAACATTGTTACACCTGTCGAAGAACATTCTACCGTTGCCGCATATGTTCTTACATCCAATTGCCTTTTTTTATGGCACACTGCTCCAGGGAACCTTTTTCAGATCATCTAGCTGCTGATTTAGTCTTTACCGATGGAGAGGTCCATGATGCTGATGATAAGATCTTTGCATTCCAAAGTATAAATCACTTGCGAACCTTTCTAATGGAATTAGAGGTGGAATCTAATCATCATTGACGGCCTCTTCCAAGGACGCTGCAAGGAATTCAGCGAGGCTTGACTTGGAACTGAACTGGTTTCTCCTCTCGGTTTCAGATACTTCGCTTTTCTTCCCGGATATTGATTCTGGAAGCCAGTATCCTTGGCCAGCCATTGGCTCCAGTATATTTCCAACTACAGGTTCTAAGTCATGCCAAGGGTTCTCAATCATAGACTTCAAGTAGAAACGCGCAATATCTTCTCGAGCTGAGGTTTTACCACTAAAACTTCGGCCTCTACCACCACTTGGCCTAGGACTTGGGCCACCACAAAATTGTCGACCCCTGCCTCTTCCAGTAATAGATTGTGGACTATTACTAAAGGCAATGTTCCTAGGACTTTCTACCAGTCCAAAATGAGGGCTCCTAGGAACACTGTTGGAAGAGTATGTGGGAAAGTCACGTCCAGTGGAACCACTTCCACTGGATCTGTTCCAGGAACCTGGGCCACAAGCAGGGGATCCTCGGTACCCCGAGAAGGGAGTTGGCGACCGAACAGGGCTTCTCCATGGACTATTGTAAGGTACATGTGATGGTGTTCCATATGAGCTAGAATCTGGAGGCTGGGACATATGAAACTGCTGAACCGAAGCATAACTGCTATCCATGTATGTGTTCCTTATTCCTGCTAGAACAAGAAAACATACCAAAAGATAATGCTCAACTTCATATACTTTGCTTTCAGGAAAATATTAGTAGCGATTCATTTTGCATACCAAAAGGAAAGAAAAACAAAATAACAAAGAAATCACTAAACCAATTAAGGCCTGGCCTAGTGGCCAGTTCTCCTCTGTCTTGAACAAGTCTGTTACAATCCTTGCAGAAGTGATGCTTATGTATTTGACCCATACAATTTTGTAGAAGGTTCCCATCCCATCCAATATTCTCGAAAAGAAAATAAAACTAAAAATTTACAATTGGAAGCAAGGATCTAAGACCCATTGTAATTTATTTTAACACTAAAGACCATTGTAATTTTAGATCCATGCATAAAAACACTATAAACTTACACATTAACACCTTTAAAAACATAATGAAGCTAAACTGACACATTTTAGTAATTCATCTCTATTAGACACTATAAATTAACTGTTAGCTTAAGCTCTAACTTGCATTAACACCTTTAAAAACATAATGAAGCTAAACTGACACATTTTAGTAATTCATCTCTATTAGACACTATAAATTAACTGTTAGCTTAAGCTCTAACTTGCATTAACACCTTTAAAAACATAATGAAGCTAAAAACATTAGGGATATTTCAGGTACTTTATATTATTTAAAGATTCTTTAACTCATATCGACTAGTGTTAACAACGGCTAGAGTTCTTAATTTGGGATTATATATATTTTAACAACACTGGAAATGTGGAGGATCTTAATAATTGTAGGGATATATAAGCTATGCTAATGTTCTCAAGAATAGATATGCAAAATCATAATATTTAAATATGACAAAGACTGAGATATATATACATTGCTAGAATATGGCATTAAAGCCTTAATCTATTCATCATGAAAGAAACCATGCTTTTGTAGAATAAAAATGCATATGAAGAACTTATGATAAATAAATTATTACTTTAATTTTCATAACCATAATCAGGTGTTCGATGCATCATTCAAGAGAAACAAAGTTCTTCCAAGAACCATCAAGGAAAAATCAGCAAAGTACCAAAAACTATCTGCTCTTTTTTACAAACTGTTAAAAAATATATAACACAGTAGAATCTAGCATGCACCAAGACATACAATCAGCATATATTTTAATGATAAATACCAAGCAATTCCAAGCACATGCATTTTACAGTTTGAAAGCTATTTCATGAACACTGAACAGACAAAATATTCAGAAAAGTTGGGTGGGTTAAATGAGAGATTGGTAGAGTTCATGGCACTTTGTAAGATCAATAAGAATCCTATCACATGACGTGTCATCTGACTTCATATAATTTGTTTCACAACAGAAAACAAAAGTTTATAAAAGGGAGTTGAATTGTTTAAAACCCTTTCATTTAAAGATTTTTTGATGAGAACTGAATAGGTGCCAGTGTTAAACAAGTTGGAGAGGGTAACAAGAGAAAGATCTGACGAAGTTAATTGCATTACTAAATCTTATCATATGGCTCATTGCCTGATCCCACTATTTAATGTGATTGAGATAAAACATAAGTTAAGAGGCAGTAGAAGTTCTGATGAAATAATTGACTTTCACAATGTCCTACCATCAGAGGGGAGTTGATTCTAACTCCAGTTCTTGATTTACTGTTTTAAGCATGGATGTTTAACCCATCAACGAAATAGAAAAGCTTTTATAAATAATAAGGTTCTCAATCAGTTGGAGGAAGGAAAATAGAAACACCTCCAAGTCTTAGTTCAAGAAATAAGAAAAAAAGGAAAAAAAAATTCAATGATCTTATACGAGTCTAACATATTCATTCCAGTGATATGCAGATTGCAAAACCTTGGAAATCACTATACAAGTGATTCCATAATGTGCCACAATAAAAGTACACCACACTATGGTGTTCTTGAAAAGCTAATCACTAAAAATTTCCTTTTCTAACAAAACATAGACTCACATCAGGTTGAAAATCATCAAGACCCTGAAAGACAATCCAAGCTCCAGTCCTTAACCAAAGAACAAACAAGTTAAAATAATAACAAAAAGCATAAAGATGATAATTTAAACCCAACACTTGGATGGAGGTAGTCCATCTTTTTCTACCTTATAAACAAATTGGACTAAAAAGTTATTCAAGTGAAGATCATAGAGGAAACCAGTTGAAATGGATTTCAAGGTTTGATTTGCAAAAAGAAGAGATATTAGGGGTGCTTGGATAGTTATGTTGACTAGATCTCCATATGACTATAAGGGAATAGATGTCCAATTCCTCTAAGCGAGCAAGGACTAAAAGGGAAGCTGTGCACAAGACTCCTGCCAATATGGGATTTTAGGAGGGTCAATGTACACAAACTTCCCCTTGCAAGCAAAGATGTCATTTTTGTAACTTAAACCCTGGACACCTAGACCGAGGAGCAACTTTACCACCACACCATGGCTTACCTTCTTCCAACCGAGAAACAAGGAATTGCAAGAATTATAGAACTCCAATAAATCTAGCAGGTATCATTACTCAAGTTGCGGACTCAAGCATGACAAAGATGGGGCTAAAACTTAGCTCTAAGGAGGGAGTATTATGCCCATCAGACGGCAACTTGCATGGATGATTTCCCTGAGTTACTTGCAAGGAAATTTCCCTCGCATTAAAAATTAAAAGCATGCATCAATTCTTTCAGCTATTTACAATCAGAATCAAACAATATTCACCTAAATCAAATCAATAGGAAGGAAAAGACAAGAAATAAAAGAAATTCGGAATTACCACTAGGGAAGGTTGAATACGGCGGCGGCGGAGGAGTAGGAGGATGAGGGCGGCAGGGGGAAGAGGGACTAAATCCGGCGGAGCCGGTGCCCACGCCTCTCATCCTCTTAGCGGCCGAGAAGGTCGACATCGGATCGGAATAGAACTCAAACCTGGGGGCGGGCGGCGGGGGGCTCTCGAGGCCCCCTGGCGGCGGAACCGGAGGTTCTGAGAGAAGCGGCAGCGGCAGGGGCAGCGGCGCCGAGGCTGGAGAGGAATAGGGGGAAGCGGCGGCCCGTGAGGCCTCCGTGCGCATGGCTTGAAGCCTCTCCCTCCTCTTCGCCGAATCCTCCATGGAAACCACGACGCTGATCCGAAACGGGCGAGGAATCCCTAAAGCCCGAGAGCGCGTGCAAACAGCAGAGGGCCAAGAGACCTATTTGATTCCGGATTCAAGGACACCATCACAACCGTTGAATGGATTTTGATATTAGCGTTATCATCCGAGTACAGTCGGATCATATGCAATTATTGCAACGAAACCCACCTCATTCTAGGGTTGTGGTCTTGTTCCTTTTTCTTGATCTTTTAGGGTATATATATATATATATATATATATATATATAAATATAATATAATTAATAGGGGCGGATTGCGAGAATTTGTCCGTGGCCCTACCACCACCTTTGGTACTTTGGTTACCTTCACCTTCGTATACTTTCTTGTTAATCGAGGACTATGATTCTTATCGGCTAACGATCGTAATATTCATTTAGTCGATCATCGCGTGTCTTATCTTTGTCATATTTGCTCGTGATACAAGAGTCAATGATAAAGACTTAGGTAGTTACATACTAAGATATAAGCAATAAGCAATTTCACACCATCATCATCTTTGGCCAATGCGAACCACCAATTAATAGGGAAACACATATAGGAGAAGATGGCCAAAGGCAAAGATGGAAGCAAACGTTATGGACAGAAATGACCGTAAGTTTCATGGAAGCAACAATGAGTCCAATAGAGATAGAGATAAAATAATCTTATATGAAAAAAAAATATCATGAGAGAATTTTTGGAAATGAGAGTGCTCTATATAAAATTTTCAAAACCAAGGGTTTTTTTTATAAATTTATCATTTTATAAATGTCTTATATTCTTAAAAATCTCTATTTGAACTAGATATTGGGGAATATCTTTCAGAGTAGAAAAAAAATTATACTGGTTCTATGCACCAAAGAATTATTTAATTATGATGTTTTAATATTAAATCAGACATGTAAAGTACTTTTAATATTAGAAACCTTACTTAACCAAGTATATATAAATATAAATATATATAAATAGGACAGGCAATTGGATGTGGATATTTGGTCATATAAATGCTTTCAATTACTTTACCAGGGACTGTCAGACTTGAATGCACTCAAGCCTCTGTAATTAAGTTTCCATATGCTACCTTAAGAGTTTCCAGTGATATGTATCTTTGAACACTAAAGCCTCAGTTAGTAAATCATCTTTTACATGTATTAAGCTTCTAATTTTCTTGGCTAAGATCATTTAAGAGGGTTGACTTGACAATGACTTTAAGTAACTCACAACAGGTTAGAATTCCAAGTAGAGTTTCTTTGTTTTCTCAAAAATCTTTATATCATCTGTAATGAACACCATGAGCAGTGTCTTTATTCTGCAGGTGAAACTTGTCTGGAATCAGACTCTGTTTCTTAGGGTGTCAGAAAGCTTTCACAAAGTAAATGATTTGAGTTTGCATTTGTCTCTCTGTTCATGAGCTGCAGCTTCAAATGAGAGAACAGAGAGCATCCCTGGAGCCATTAAGAACATCTTTTCTGTTCCTCTGCATCTGCATCACTTGTAAGTTCTTTGAGTTGTAAGTAGCATAGCGTCTCTTAGAAAACCCTTAACCATCAAGAACAGGACTAAGCAATGATTCAGTACTGAACTGCCAAGGGAAAACGTAAATGATGCAGAAAAGAACAAAAGCATGCAAACAAACCAAAATTGGGAGGCAAATTCACTGTAGTGAAGTTAAATGGACGCATACAATAACTGATGCAGACATGTTTGGATTCAGATCTAAGAAGAAACCTAAAACCAGTGAGCAGAGCCATCTTTGCTTGCTGAGATGCGAAGAAATGGCACACACCATGTGCCTCCCTGTGACCGTGCCGAGCAAGTGCAACACATGCAAGCGAAAATATTCCGTGTGTTTCCGGAATGATGCTTGCATGCGCGACAATGAGCTCCTCCAGAGCGCGATCAAAGGCGACATGAGCTCTCCAATGCAATCGAGTACTGTAAACTATAGGATCGATCATCTCCCTCTTCCCTTCATTGGATTATATTCAATGGAGTACTGCAACCACACTCCTCATCGAGGCGAGGGAGGTGAGGACCACGCACCTCAGTTGTCTGAATCTAGGGTTTCTTTACACTTTCGTGTCAGCAGCAACCCATGGACGCAACGCGACCTGCAAAACAGTATGATGGCCTTGTCGATGCCCAGAAGGTCTGTGCTTCTTCCAGCTAACTCGAACCCCTATATGATCACGGTGGTGGCATGGGCTGGCAAGTGTTTCACCGGTCATCTCAAGGTGGGATGCTGATTAGTACAAGATGCTAGGTTTACTTGTACTGCAGTCTAAGAGTAGGGCTAACATGCATGCAAACAAAGGGAATCAGTGTGGTCGGATTCAGCATGTGGTTCTCTGCAAAGGGAGACAAGGGAAGAGCCCTTTCTTTTGGATTCTAACCCCATCTTAAACGCTGTCATCCGACAGCCAAGTTGAGGATACCAAATGCACCGAGCACAAGCATGTTTATAGGGAGGAGAATGGTGAAGATACATGTGATCATCCGTAAACCCAAGTTTCTTACAGGGAAGCTTAATTGCATGAATCTTTCGTCAACTGTTGCAGACTTTGTTTACATTGGAAGGAGTGCGTAAACTAAGTTACAAAGGGTTCACTGCATGTTACTTTGATTCCTCAACGATTTGTTTCTTTTGCCTCGGTAGTATAAAGCCTCGAAACCCTACTGGTGTGCATCCGCTCACATATGGAAAGGTGAGGCAGTCAAATCCTTCCTTCGCCTTCTCCTCCTATACTCTATCCGTCTGAAATCTAATCCTCAGAATCCATCTTACGGATGCTTGTTCTCTTCCCATCTCCTTTCTCTACAAATCAGGGATCTGCGTCATACTCCCACAAACCTTTTCTCTAGTGTTCACTCATCACCTGTGTCGTCCTTCTTCTTCTGATCTCTTCCCCTTTTTTCTCTTCATGTGTAAGATTCATTTTTATCTGCTTCTTCTATTATGCATCACATATGCATGGATTTTACGTCGAGAACTTTATGGGTTCTCCTATAGAGCTTGGATTTTTCTCTTTTCCTTTCTCTTGCAAATTGAATCTAAACTGATTCAAACTATTGACTTCGCGTACTAATCTCTTTCAGACCGGTTCACCTCTCAGATCTTCCTCTCTCTATATCCTCCGATGGAAGTTGCCGGAAGAAGTGCCCAAGGGAATGAGTGAAGCTGCCAGCATGATCTAGCTCAAGGATAAAAGCTAGATTTTTTATCATAAACCCTCTTGTAGCTTTGAAGGAACTTGGCCATAAACATGAATCCTGGAGATGCCAAAGAATGAAAACATGATTAAAGGGCATTAATCCTGGCTAGGTCATGCTCTGGCAGCTTCATTTCTTCCCTTGCTGGGCGCAATAGATGCACCACCACCACCATGACAGGGAAGACAAGAAAGGAGAACAGCAATGTAAGTATGCCTTTTCTTATGCTGATCGACATGGCCATGCTTCTTGTCCATTGCATCCATCGATTCTCTTATCGATTGGTACAGTACTACCCCATGGCCAGCAGGATCCACTTTACTTGCCTTTGATTCTAGTTTTATCTTTGTCTGCTGAAGGGTGTTATTGGGGAACAAAGTACCCTGGTATGTGAGTGTGGGCTCAAATGTTTGTGCTGTTTACATCAAATCCATGACAGTAGGACAGTAATCCAGCTATATCTCCATGGAGTCTTTATTCCTATCTTTCCTTGTACACTTTGTGTGAGCAAGTTAAACAAGTTACATGAGCTGATATCAGTGAAGCTTCACCTCCTCCATGTTGAATTTACAGTTGCTTACAGAAGATGGAGGTGAATCATGTATCATGTGCACTTCAAATCAACATCCTCCGGGTCCAGTCTGCCTGCTTCCATTGTGCATTGAGGTGACACATCTCAAGTGCTTGCAATTGGTCTGCTATGATCAGGACATCATCAGCATGATAAAAAGGTTGCAGTCTCAGCTTCTTCAGCACTTTGGCCTAATCTGGCTCAAGCACTTGCCTTTGCTGTGGATTGATTGATGTTAGAGAGCATCCATGTAAAACAATATGTACATTCTATTCATGTTATTTTGCAAGAGCGGGAACATAGAGGATCAGTCTTTAGATTTGCATGACTTGAATCCAGCCTTGAAGTCCACAAGAGGCATTCAGAAACTTGATGAAATAAACTCACATCTATAAGCATTTATCACCTCCTATATACTCATTAGCACAATTGAAAGTGAAAAATGTAGTGATCTATTGCACAACATTCATGAGTTTGTCACTAAACTTAGTTTGATATTTAACATACAAGTGGGAAAATAAGAAAAAAACAAAGAAGACTGTGGTGTCAATTAAGAACAAACAATGTGTGTGGTCAAAATGAGGCTTCAATTAACTGAATGATGCAGCATTCCAAATGTGTTGCTGCTTGTCACTCTCAGAATCTCTTAATGGTTGTCTCAAACCATGAAATAGTTTGTACATGCAGATATGTATAACCAGCTCATAAACCTGTCTGCCTCTACAACAAAACAGTTTCATCCATATATATTGGTCTTGGTTGAACAATATGAATACTCTATGAGCCTTTTGGACATCATCATGATATGACATTCAGAATAGTCTTGGTGCATATCACCAGAGTAGATGCCTAAAGTGAATGATTTTTTTTTTTTTCTTATAGTATGTTTAAAGTGAGTGTTAGATGCCAAACAAGGATCCAATGTGACAGGCCATGAATATTTTTTGCACTCACAATGCAATATGATTGCTTTTGTATTGACAACCAAGATGATGGAAGCCATTTTTATTGGCTTCCATGTCAGTCATGTATGCTTTGAACTCATTCACCTATCAACATATGGCTTTCTGTAGGCTTAGCTGAGTCAATGTAGGGTCTCAACTATGGCAAATTTCCTGACCTTCAACAGGTGTTAGCACATCAGTAGAGCTTCACCTGGAGCATTCCATCACTGTTACAAGAAATTGATGTTTGCTCCAGATTTATCCTTGTCCCTTGAAATTATACTTCTGTTATTGATTTTATATGTCAATAAAAATAATCCACGATTAAGTAGAAAAGATTTTAGTCATGTGAAAAGTTTTCACTATCACAATTATACTTCTATTGGAGTCCACTTATCTGTGATAACTAGCAAAATTTGTGTGATAATTTTGAAGGAAAAAGGTTATTAGAACAGAAAGATACATGAAAGTGTATTCACATAGAGTTGATTAATTAACCTTGTAGATTCAAAACCCTACACTCCCTCAAACTGTACAAATGGCCTTAGCTGTCTAATCTTCCTGTGTTGGAATTTTTTATTGGCTTCCAGGAATGTCAATCTTAGGCACTTTTCCTTGAAGTCTTTGTGATTCCTCTCTCAAGATATTGAGGTCCCTCAAGGTTGCTTTGTCAAGCAAACCTCAAGACCTAAATAGGTGTTAGTTACATCAAGAGAGATGAAGAAAAATCCCTTGCTTTAGCTGTAAGACAACAACAAATGCTGATAGGAACTAATTAGCAGTTAGTGTGGCTACAATTTAGGATGATTGTTTTGGCTCTTGGGAACTACTTGTGGCTTTCCAAAGCAAACAGAGAAGAAAGTCCAAGCAACTCCAGAAACTTCCAAAGTTGCCAATGGTTCACCAAGATCTTCTTTCTTCTCTTTGGATCAAGATCTTTTTTATACTGTGAAATGTTTCCACCATCATGTTATTCCTGGTTGAGTCTTTTTTAAGAGCATTTCCTGTATCATTATGGACACTTACTGGTGCTAGCATAGATAAAAATGCATTAAACTCCTCTTCTTTCCTTTGGGGTGATGTTAGAGAGGATTTGAGTGATGGTTGGATCAGATTTGAGTCGATTCTATGATCAGTGTCATCCTTGACACAACCACTAAACTTATCCTGCCATGTGTTCATAAGGATTGTGATATTTAATCCAAAGGCATTATACATTTACATCCTATCTTGCTTTGTCACCATAGCATCTGACAGTATTCCTTGTATTCCTTCAAATAAAAGAAATTATTCCCTAGATTGTGAAGAATAGTTTTGATTGCAACCCTCAACTTATTATGAAGAACAAATCTATGAGACACCCAACTTATCAAGTCTGGCATCAATTTCAAAACTTAAAAGGAGACAGCCTCTTGTGATTTTCCTGTTGAATCATATGTTTTAACAGTATTTATTTTTGTATGTTCTTAAGCCTCTTGTACTAAAAGTACAAGATAATTAGAGGTTAATATGTAGGTGCAATTACCAACAAATTAATTAAAGAAGTCACATCCAACTGATTGGAGCTGCTCCTTGCTAAACTTTCCTTCAACCTGCATTTGGTCTCATGAAGAGAGCAGAAGAAACCATGCAGAAAAAGTTGGCATGTTTAATTGATGTGGTCACACTGTCACCTGTTGCAGACCCTTCTGAATCAGGCCAAGTCCATTGAATGCAATGATTTAACAGGCTCCAAAAACAAGAAAAACTGGATATGTATACTTTCTTGTGTCTTCTTTTGCAACTTATGAGTGCCAACTCAATTGCTGTCAATGAACTAATAGTGCAGAACAGTGGACTTGCAAGAGTATCCAAACAGTGGTCCTCAAGGAAGACTCACATGAACTACAACCTATCAGCCTACAAGCTGTAGGACAAATACTTTTAGACCATCAATAATCAAGTCCAGATGTTTTCATGGAAGGCATACACACACACACACACACACCTCATATGGCATTCAAATATTTATGCAACCACCACTTGGCCAGTACAACTACCACTTGGATCCACAGAAAAATTCACTGTTAGTCTACTGATTAAGCAAGGACTGATGTGAACATTAGATAGCTCAACCAAAGTTTTCTTAGAGTTTATTTACTTTAGGTTTGTCACTGGTAAACAGCCTTCTGCTTTGTAGTTTCTGAATTGGGTGTGGTGAAAACTTGGCCAGTGCCATCAAGACAAGCCTCCAAATAAGCAGCAACAAAGCCAACTATTAATCAATTTAATTTGATATGAGATAAGTAAGTAGTTAACAGCTGATTTGCAAAAGAAAAAGGCAATCGATATCTTTCTATGTCAAACACTGAAGAATGAGAAAGTAAAGTGATTGCAGTGACAGAAGATGGAAGCTATCATTTCATAATTAATGGAGTCAAGATCATGTGAACCAGTCCTTCAAATATAACAGTAAGACAAGCTGACAGTTCAACAAAAATCTTTGATCGGAAAAATACAAAGAAAAAAAAAATCATATAATGCCATATTGTTGTCATTGTCTTGATGATATGAAATTATTATTATTGTTGTTTATTAGAGAGATCTAAGCTAACGGTCATTTAGTAACATGGCCTTGTTACATTGGAATGCTGCACACACACACACACACAGATTTCTCCTCTCATGGTGATGCTGAGGAGAGACAAAGAGAACTCTGCATGCAGATTGGTCCCTCGACTCCCTCTCTCTCCTAACGAAACGTGGAGATGCATGAGAAAGGTCAGTCCAAAAGCTATTATAAGCTCACACTAAAAATATAGGAGCCTTTATTCTTTGTGGTGGTGGGTGGTGGCCTCTGCATGACCTTCTTCAATATCCCTTTCTTAGGGACCACACCCCTCCCTTTATATTGTAGACTTCAATGGAACCTATGGCAGCAACCCCAAAAATACCAAAGGCCAGGAAATGCCACCAGCCTTCTTCTTTCCTCATCCCCTTCTTGCTATCTATCAGTCCTCTCACCATCCCAAGCCTCTCTCTCATACCCTCCTTCTATCCCTTCATCCGCTCACTCTGTGTGGATAGATCAGATGGTGCACCGTAAGGAGATAAAGCTGCCAGCATGATCTGATCTTTCCCCTCATAAGAAGCCAATCAGATCATCTGGCAGTTTCATCTGCTGATGGGAGCACGTGAAACGCAGGATCTTTAGCTATACATCGATCAGGTTTGGTTTTTCTAGTCCCCTTGACTCTTCTGTTATTACTGCTGATGTTGCTGCTTGTGATATGAGAGAGGAGAGGAGAGGAGAGAAGAGGAGAGGGGAGAGAGAGAGAGAGAGAGAGAGAGAGTTTATTAGGTGTCGAAGTGGATGGCAAAATCTGGACATGGAGGTGATCAATCTTGACAACATATATATCCCTCGCTGTGAGTTTGCTGTTTCGATCCATCTTCTTAGATTCGACATCTTTGTTGCATTTGTATGCCTGAAGTTATAGATCGAGACTTCACATGATATTTGATCTTCCTCTCTTTCTCTTCTGGTTCTGTTTCGCATGGATGCTTACACCACGGACGAAGAGATCACATTGCACGACAAAGCTGTTCATATGAGAACGCTTTATGTGTGCCTTTTACCTTCGTTTTCTGATCATCCATGTTTGGGGAAGTAGAAACGATGACTATCTACCTTGTTTTGCAACATGATTGAGAAGTGACTGTCTCTGCTTTCTACATCGGCTTTGAGAAATCGTCTGGGGTTATCTTCCATGGGTTCTTCAGACTCTGGCCCAACCCTATCCTTCATGTCCACTTTGTTTTGTTCGGTTCTGTAGCATCACTTTGACCTAGTTTTCCCGTTTCACATGAATGTATATATGTAATTCACCCACCTCTCTCTCTCTCTCTCTCTCTCTCTCTCTCTCTCTCTCTCTCTCACACACACACA